>VRYO01000617.1:1449066-1460769 GCA_009812075.1 Sialia sialis | reverse complement strand
GGTCTCTTCCAACCTTGGGATTCTGTGAAACTGATACCCAGGAAGTTCCACCTGGACATGAGGATGAAGTTCTTTCCTGTGCAGTGACTATGCACAGGAACAGGTTTCCCTGAGAGGGTATGGAGTCTGCCTTACTGGGATTAATCTAGAAATGTCGGGACGAAATGCAACATTATGGGCTCTGGGATGACCCTGCTTGAGCAAGGAGGTGGGACCAGCTGATCCTACCCAGGTTTCCATCCATATCTGTGATTCACTGCTGAAGAACAGATACTGTTAAGATATTTACCATTTTCTCATGTGATTGTCTAGTTGCTCCCATGCAGCCTCAACCTCTTATAAAAATAAATTGGGGGGAAAAAAAAGAAAAAAGTTCATTATGTTGGCTTCTGCCTGGAAATGTTTCTCCAGATGCTGTTCAGATATAAGTCACGTTTATTCATAATGAAACAATAAAAAGCGTAATTCAGCACATTTTCATTTTTAATTTAAAGGTACATATCTCAAGACAGGACAATTAGAATTGCACATTGCATCCTCTCCCAGTAGGCTGACCACACCTTTGAATCACTTTGCACAGGTCAGCACAATGCCCAGGCAGCACTGACAGGTGTGATACCCAGTCACACATTTTGCAGTGCAATCACTCCCATGAGCTCGCGAGAAGACTTGATTTGTCCAGTAGAGAGCTTTGGTATGGAATCTTCTGTCAACGTCTGAGATATGTAAAGAATGGTTTCCACCTCAGCTGGTACCATTACAGGAAAGGGTTGGCTGGCTAACAGCTCATCCCACACTCTGATCCCTCCTTCTCCACTCCATCAGCCCATATGACAATCAGGTTTAACAGGCTGTTGCAAACACCCTCTGTCCCACAGTGATGCTGAATTCACGAAGACATTAGCAACACTCTCCCAGAATCTCTTCATATCTAACATACAATAATACGTTCTTCTTATTCACTTCCTTGTTAGCTCTAGAAACATGAATGCCTCAAATATTGACCTGGTCTTCAGAACAAACAGTTGTGTTTTACAGAGCTTACCATTAAAGACTGATATCAGAGTTGAAGCAATCTTCAGTGTTTCCCAACTGGATTGCTCCTACACAGGCCAAGATAGGGAACTAGCCTTGCTCCTACAGTACCTGTAACAATGTGCCTATTCAGTGTCAGCATTTACCTCTAGTACAGCAAAACAAGGGTTACATGTGACCCAGTTCTTTCCCTTAGTCTTCATTAGGTATCACCAAGTTTTTACACTCAATGAGATAACTTGCAGCATTGGTAAACTACAGCTCTTACAAAATACTGCAGTTACTAATCCTGTGCTAGTGACTGCCTTTCCTAAAGGAACACAGTTAAGTTTCTCTTTTCTCCGGCTCTACCTACTCAACATGTTCAGTGGGTTATCACATAGGCTAATGTTTATTGTGTTTGTGGTAGGAGGCAAGTGCCCCTCCTGGCAGGAACACGCGGACACGAGGTATTGCCCGAACAGCACACCAGGTGAACTGGCAGACATTTGCTGTTGTCATCAATACTGAGTGGGATTAGTTTTTCTTAATACACTGCAGCACTGCACATCAGATTTTTCTGGTATCCCATAATCCTCAGAAAATGAACCAGGTTTTAAAAATTAGTATCTAATTCAGCACCTTCAGTTACTGTAAACCAATGTTATATTACACAAGCTGCTCTACAAACTATAAGGTGTTAAAATTCCTTGTATTGGGATTGTGTTATTTCACTGACTGGTAAACAGTCTACCAAGCATTGACATCATGTACTGTTGAATTAATCATGAAAAGAATTGGTATTTGCTGGAAGGATCTTTAGTCTGAAATGTTACATATTCTTTCCATGAGCCAAGTTCTTCATTATTAAGATCACGGTTCAGACTGTTTCTCAAACATTAGTGTGCCTATTGACAAGGTCATTGGGTGGTCTTCTCATTTTACTGTACTCCTGTAAAAAAAACCCAAACAAACCAGTCAGCTGAAGTGCTTTCTACATGAGCCAAACAAAGCATGAGATCTTAACACAACAAGACAACAACAAGACAGCTGTTACAGAAAAATGTGTAGCACGTGGAAGTAAAGTCTAGGTAAGGAGGAAGTTTACCATTTTTACGGAGTAAAACAACAGTAACAGAAATAACTGAATTTAGCCTTCACTAAGCAGTTATACAAGTAAAACTGTATTAAGCTATCTTACTTGTAAGTGGCTTAAGTGAACAATTGCAAGAAACTCATTCTAACAGGCTGGTTTTCTTTTTGGGGTAGGAGCAATGCAAGGGTTTTTTTTCCCCCCTTTTTCAAGCCTTACTCCACATTTTAGTGTGAATGCAGTCCCAATGTCTGCAGAACCTTTCTGCTACCACAACACACATCACTTCTTTCTCCAGTGTTTATACATTAATCAGGCTGTCACTTCTTCAGGTACAAGACCGGCTTAAGCATGAACATGAGAACAGGCTAACTACACTTCTGTTACTTGATTCCAAGAGGTAACCTACAAGGACCCTGGAGATAGTTAACAGTCAATTTTCCTTCTACATCATCAGAAGTTGATTTTACAAGGACGTACCTATTATGAGATGGTCTCTGGAATGGTAGGAAGATGTGTTATTCTGTAGTAGCTATGTTTAAGCTGCCGAGCTGTACGTCCAGATACAATCCATTTTAATTTCTGCACATTTGGTTTGGAACACTTGCTTGAGGAATACTCCATAAGGCACTTTAACACTAACTCCTTCCAGAAGGTCAATTCTCTGTTGCTTATCTACATAATAGGACAGAATGTCCTATATTAATAATTAGTTACTTTGTACATGTACTTTCAGCTTCTTCAACAAGAGAGGCAGCCAAATATCCCAGGCCAAATGAAAAAAAACAACAAAACATCACAACAAAGCTACAGAAGAAATCAATATGCCAATGCACCTGTCCCTTCCCCACTGTGTAGACCTTTTCATGCATTTTTCTTCCACCCTGCCCTGAAATTTTATTTGCACATACCTTGGAATGTAACTGTAGAAATTCCAATGCCTCCGTCAACTCCAGCAGTTTTTGTTCTTCTATCTCTAGTGCTATAATAGACAGTGCCAAGACAGAAGGCTGGAGAGAGAGAAGATGTTTTTAAATATAGCTTTGTTAAGTTTCAGCAGTTTAATTTTCTTTGAACTTTCTAGATGTTTACCTTGGCTTTAGAAAACATGAGTCTGCAGTGACAGGCCTTAAGCTGGGTCTCAAGTCTATCAAAATTAAAGTATCTTCTCCTGTAACAAGAACAGATGAGTGAATCTAGAGGAATGCAAGCTTGATCAAGGCAGCATCACTCTGGGAACGCAGAGAAAGCAGCAAGAATGTTCATTATCTAAACAAAAGCCTCATTTGTTCCAGATTACATTCAAACAGGTGTTGTTTTGGCAGTCCCGATGCCAAAAATAAATCTTGTGTTACACTGGGGAAGAGCTGCATTACCAAAGCAGGCTTAACAAGGAATTTCAGTGCTTACTAGGAAAAGGAATCGTTTTTAAACCAGATTTTGCAATCTTTACAATGAAGCAATACTTCACTGCAGCATAAGCAGAGATTTATTATACCATTATTATTGAGCAAGTTCAGTTTTTGGCTCAGAGAGAAATACTCCATTTATGAAAACATTATTTAAAATTACAATAATATTAAACCACAGATGCTCACATTTATGACAACTACCAGTAAGGGGAAAAGTTTGTGGGATTTTTAAAGTATAGAAAGGCCAAATTCTCAAGCAATTTCCCTGCTTATTTTTCTATATCCTACCTTCTCTGGTCATAGGCAGTTATAGCAAAATCAGGATTAGGTATTGTACCTTTCACAGCTTAAATTCTCATGAATGAATGAATGATAGAGCTGTAGAAATTGGAAGGCTGTTATAGCTTTGACTTTCCAACACAATTTCTCCAGTATGATTTTCTCCATTCTCATCATATCAGAAACCGTGAACCTATACTGGCTTATTCGAATTAAGTCAGTGGCTAAGGGCACATTTCTCTCTTCTTCTGATGCCTTCACAGCCAAGTAGAAGCAGCTGAGTCCAACACAGCCCACGTGTTTAGGCTGTACCTAAAGAAAAGTGAATTGTTATTTTCAAAGAAGGCCTCTGACCAGCTATACAACATGCAAGTATCAAATTGTAGGCACTGATCTATTTAATAAAAAAATATGGGTGACAAGGGGCTGTTTTGCATTTTGAAGATTGAAAACTAAGTCTTTTATCAAACATTCTTACCTTTATGTAACCAAACAAGAAAGAAGTTGGGCACTGTAAATTTTATCTCATTCATCTAAAAAGCAAGACTGCAAAGCAGTTTTAATTGAGGTAGAACTGGCTTGTTAATAGTGTTCTAAAATAGCCTTTAGGCTATTTTTAAATAGCTTTTAGGACTTAGTGTTGTACATATTGAGTGACAGTAAAAAACTGGGAGTTTCTAACTCTATTTTAAGCATATATACACACACATACACATGTGCACTTATATAAAAATTATCTTATTATATTCCATAAACAATGCAGTCTTGATTTTTACTGCTTATTCTGGATTCACAAGTCTTTGAAATCATCATTTTCCCATCCATTCCGTCTAGCGTTCTCATTTTTGTTTGAACACACAAGGAAAACAAGCTTTTGTTCTTGTCCAGATTGTACAGTAGTAATCCTGTCTTGTCTTTAATTGTTACACAATTAAAAACAATCCAGGTCATGGGAGAATATTCATGGGAGAATGCAGTGGTAACTAATGTTTGACCAAATTTTAAGTGTACAACAGTATCTTGATACGCACAAGGCTTATTGATAGTTTGAAAGGGCAGTTAAATAAGAAGTAATTTAAGGTGCTCTTGTATCTATGCAACAGGACAGGTAAGCAGTCTGTCTTGGTCTAAGCCATTAACACATCTTGTTTCCCAGCCCATGGGCATCCTTTAGTTTTTCCCTCTTCAGAGAAAATATCTTTCTTAACAATGCCAAAATCTGAACGGAGAACACTATTTTTTAGCTCTGTGCAACCAAAAATCTCGGGAAGGAGCTTAACCTTTATTTAAACCCAAAACATTCTAGCTTCGAATAGGAACTAGGCTAACAGCTCATACTTTAAAAAGCCTTACCTTCATTTTTGAGAAGAATCTATCTAAGAAATTCACAGCTAGCGAGAACGTCTCAGTGTGGAAGCCAAAGAACTGAGTTAAGCTGAGGAGATCTTTCACTTCGAAGTCGCGCAGGCGGGCGGTCATTCGCAGGCCATTGTCGTGGGCAGCCTCGAGCAGCCTGAGGCCGGCGGCCCGGGGCTGAGCCCGCAGCTCCTGCTCCAGCATCGCGGGGAGCTCGAGCAGCACGTCCCGAGCCTCGCCGCTCGCCAGGGTATCGATCATCTGCCACGAGAAACAACGCCAGCCAATAAAACCGCTAAAACGCGGCTAAGTCACCAAAAACCTCGCAGACTCCACGGGCAAGATGCAGCAGTCCGGGCACACGCACGGAGCGTCCCGGGGCACCCGCAGCCCAGGAGCGAGCGGCGCACGGCGGGGCTGCGCAGGCGGCGCTCCCGGGACGTGCCCGGGCCTGCCCCTCGCTGCCGCGGGGCTCTGCCGGCAGACGAGAGACCCGCTCGTTCCGCCGGGGGATGGAGAGACGGAGGGACGACACCCACCTCACAGAAGGGATGAGAAGAGACGGGAGGGGAGGGGACGGAAGGGGCACGGTACGGGGATGCCAAACACGCAGCCGGCGGGACGGGGAGCCGGCCGCGCGCCCTTACCGTGTCTGTGCAGCCCCGTTCCCTGCCCGGGAGTGGAGGGGCCAGGCGGGCCGGAATGTGCGGAACGAGGCCGCAGTCAGAGCCGGGCACTGTCCGGCCCCGCGCACGGGCGCGCACCCCGACCCGCCAGCTGCCGCCCCCGTCCTCGCAGCGGCGCCCTCTAGCGGCCCCGCCGCGCAAGGCCCCGCCCCCGGCCAGCCCGGCCCGCCCCCGCCTGCGCCTGAGGCGGGCGCGCGCCGCTGCTCTCCTCGCCCCTCGGCCGGAGGCGCAGCCGGTGAGGGCTGGTTCAGCTCGGCCCGGCCCGGCCCGGCCGCCTTCTGTCCCGAGCGCCAGGCCCACATGCCGTAATAAGGCCCGGCTCCAGGTCGCTGGAGTGGATTTGCTTGTTGGGGCGCTGGGAGCTTCCCGAGCGTGCACGCAGCCTTGGTGCAAATGGCTTTTAAAGCATTAATGGTTTCTAAACCCTTGCGATACTCCTAGCTGGGTTTCCAGGCCTGGGCAGATGGGCTGAAGGCTGCCAGGGTTTGGTGCTTTACTGCTCTCACCTCCAGCACGGCTGAAACCGTCCAAGGCATTAAAGAGTTAATGTCTTTAACCTTTTCCAACCCCTCCTATATTTTGGTATCTTCATGGAATGTGAGGTTATGACAGAACCTGCAGACACAAAAGCCCTCCAACAACACTTCTAGTGTTAAAGAATGAAGGCATTGCTTTATTCTGGGCAGGATGTGCAACAGAAATAATTTCATCCACACGTAGCCCAGGAGTGCATGTCCATGACACATCCAACACTGAAACCAGCATTGAAAACTTCCAGGAGCTGAAAGTACTCCACTCCTGAACAGACTCTAGGCAAGTAAAGGGAGTTGTATACTGAAAAGCACTTTTGTTTTGGGCATGCTTGAGGCCCAAAGCATTTATTTATTCAGTTAATGTTCCATTATGTGCTACTTTATCCAAAGTGATTACCAATTCCTTAAAAACACTGAACAAGAATCCATTTTGCAGACCATTACGATGGTATTTCAAATGGTTTCAAGGTACTTAGGTTTTTTTCTTAAAGCTGTTGAGGTGTTACTTCGAGTTCAGCCTAAAATTTTCAAGATATTTTGTGAAGGTTGCTCTGGATTGCTTGAAAGGCTTAAAATTCTCTTGAGGAATGAATTGACCTTTTCTGAAAAGCAAGTTTTTTAGTAAGGCAGGCCTCTTTCCCTCTTCAAAGAAAATACATGTTGGTATGTCACTAATACATGGAGTGATACATAGCTCTAAACTGCTTTTATCATTACTGATGGAGATATTGAACATTGTCTTGCTGATGGGAGAAAGTACTCTGCATCTCAGGAGGGCATGAAAGAGTTGAAATCCAGGTGGATTTCACAGTTTTTAGAAATTATTTTAGGAAGACTAAATTTGCAATAAAGCCTAGATGATGATTATCCTGAGAATACTTTTTTTTTCCAGTGAAGTCTATTAGCTTGTTTGATGTTTAGAAATCTTCCTGAAAGAAAGGTTGGATGATTTATTTAGCTTTTAGCCAGCGTTTTTGCTATCACTTTTTACTGGCTCTATTGATAGCCGACGTCTGAACACACAAGCCGAGTCATCCTGTGTAGTCTGAGAACGGGATTTTTGTCTCTACATATTCTGCTTTTGAGCATGTTTGTTTTGCACTTGCTGTAAATTTTGCTTTTCAAGTGCTTTATCTCCCTTTGGAATAAAGGAAGGTTGAGTCGCACGTTAAGTGGTGAGACAACTATGATTGGTGTGAATAAATTCTGGTCCCCTCTGCCTGAAAGGAGCAGTGTGCTGAACTTGCTCCCAGAGGTAGGTCTTTGTTTCATAACTGTGGGAAACTGTAGTTGTTCTCATTATACCTGTATGCCTTAGAAGTAATGATGTTAATGAAGATTGGCCATAAGGTATAAAAATATCTTAGCAAAATATGTTCGTATGTGTGGGGTTTAAACTCTTTAGAAACACTGGCTAACCACTGGCAAAGACATTGTGTGTGTTTTCACAAGAGCTGAGAACTTACCAAAGCAACCTCTGGAGATGCTTTGAATTGGGTGGTTGGCTGTTAAAAGCACTTGGCACATCCTCCCTGTGTTAATTACTGTCCTTACCAATATTCATTGCCCTGTTGTCACCCAAGGAGGGGATGATGAGACAGCAGCTCTCTGGGAAGCCTCTGCAGTTGTGCTCCTTCCTTTGAAGAACTGTAAGAGACTGTTTTATGCATCCATGAGCTTTATCACCTTATTTACTCTATATGTGTATCAAAAGCGATATTCATACTACTTTCTGCTATTGTACTTACTGCAGATTATTGTGGATTAGTTTAATTCTTCCTATCATTTAGCATTACATTTGTGGAAATTAATTAAAATTTGTTTTATTGGAAGAATCCTTGTACTTCAGAAAAACTTCCAGCAGGCAAGACTACAAGGAAATAAAATTAGAGATGCAGAGATTTTTAAGAAAATTGTGTTTTTCATAGTAAGAGCTTTGATTTCTGGAAGGCTCAGTGGAAGTCAGCATGAGGGAGTCCTTGAATGTGAAGGTGAAATGACCAAATACCGTTCTGTGCCTCTTTCCCCTCTGAAACACTTGCATGAAATCTGAGTTTCTACTTGCTGTCCATTTCCCTTCCTTCCTCAGACCTTTGCAACTGCTGGTTGAGAGGATGCCGTAAAAGGCACTGGTTTGACCCTCATTATAATGTCCTTGATTTGAGTGTCTTATTAGACAGGAGAAAGTAATTTGTTAAAAAATGAGAGTGGAAGCATCAATCCTAGGTCTTATGGCACAGCCCATCTGAGAGAAAATGAATTGTTTTTCGGTGCTGCAAACTCTAAATCAATCTGTTGCTAGTGGATGACATTCCAATATAATTGCCCATGAATGCAAACTCAAGTACATGAAGTATTCGCAGATGCAGCATATCAGAAATAAAGATTATAATAAGTCAGATGTCATGAATATGGATATATATGTTGCCAGTAAATAAGTCTGAGTTATCTAAATTAAAATTCAAAATTATATATTGCAAAGGAAGTGTTCTTTTTTTTTAAGAGTTGGAAAACATTTGTGTATTCTTCCTGTCATTACTATGCACATAATAATCATGTGAAGCAAATTATGCATCTCTTCATGCTGCTTGTTTTAAATAGGTTTTATTTCTCAAGTTGCTCTTAAAAATAGACTAAAGGAGTGCTGTAAAAAGCAGTAGGCCATGAATCTGGTTTGAAGCCACTGACAGCAGGCAAAATCACTGGCCTGTTTTTTGTTCTTGCAGTAAGGATTCTGGACTGACGTGACAGCATGGAAGAGCAGTTCATGCTGATTAAATATAACATAGAAGTTATGATTTAAAAATGTTCTTTGGGCTCAGGCACTTGGCAAACAGAAGCCCAGAACACCTTCACGGGGCTGCTGTAGCCACTTGGGCGGCAGCTTGGGAAGTGCTGTTGAGTTGCCAGACTTCATGCTGGAGTGGCTGAAGTGAGTACACATACTCCATCTGCTCTGCGGGCTGCTGTGTATGGGTAGAAGATGCTTCAAAAGAGGTGCTGCAAACAGTGAGAGGACTGGGAGCTTCTAAAATGCATTGCAGCTCTTCCCTTGTAGCTCTGGCAGAGAGGGGAGAGAGGATTAAGACTGGATAGTAAAGATGCTACATCTTCTCTCCTAGTTATCTGTTCTGCCTCTTCAGTGGTTGTCATGCCTGAGACAGGGAAACAGTTTTCTTGTGGACTGGTCTGGTAGCTGAGGGCACGCATTGCTCCAGTGTCTGCGCCTGTGCCAGGCTGAGAAGTGCTGCGAGTGCTGCAGGGGTGCATAGTGAGCCTGCCACAGGAGCAGAGTGGATAGTTGCTGGAGTGGTATCTATCTTCACCTCTTGTCTACTTAAACTCTGTGAGATGTCTTTCAGAAATCTCTGTGTCTGTTTAATTGTCACTGTAATAAATTACTTGCATGAATCGTTTGTTCATCAATTGATAAGAATTGTGTAAATAACAGAAAAACATAAAGCTGTCATGTTGGGGCCCCTGAGCTTCTCAGAAAAGTGGTCTAACCATATTTGGAAAAGTTGTTTTTAGTCCATTGTTCAAAAGCTGAGGAAGAAACACTGAGCCTTTTCCCACGACCACCAGAAGGCCCCCTAACAATAAGGTGTGCATCCGCAAAATACATCGGAAGACTGACATCTTTACGGAAGAATAAGAAGATAAAAAGGACTGAGAATTGAAATTTCGTCGTTGACTGCATGGGGGCAGAGACTCCCCAGTCACACCCAGCATTGTACTTGCCTGCCATTGCTTGCTCATTTAATCAATAAATTCCCATTGGCATTGCAACTCCGTAAAAGTGTGAGTTGAAATTTATAACAGTCACTGCCACAGTCAGCGCCTGTAGGGCTTAATTGTGCATGGGTCTCACCTGAAGCTTCCAGCCATACTCCTTGGCCGAGGATCCAGGAGCCTCAGTCAAGCTCCAGGCTATGGTCCAGGAAGGGCTGTGGCTGGCCTTCTCCCTGCTTGGCCAGATTTGTTTGTTTGATTTCCCGCATGGGCCTTGGACTTGTGGTGTCCCCTGGTTTGTCTGGTGATGACAGTGTAGCCCATGGCCACCACCAGGCTGGCTCTGCTCCTGCTTTGTTGGTGAGGTTCTGCCCTGCCTTTGTCTGTGTTTGCCTCGGCTTTTCTGTTCCTTTCTTTGGCAAGAGAACTATATAGCTTCTGGCACCCCATTTGCAACACAGCTAAATAAATTAATGCTGTCTTTTCACCCTTTGCTCTGTGTTTTATGACTATAGCATCAAAAATAATGGAAAGATTCTTATTTTTTTCTGTGATTTTCTGTAACAGCTGGAAAGGTTTCTCCCTGCCCCTTGTGTTTGTTCCCTTATTGTAATAATTGTCTTTAGTTCATTAACGTAATTGTACAGAAGTGCACACAAGAAAGAAAGGTAAATAAAAGGAAGGAGGTGAAGCCTCCCAAGTAAATGTCAGATCCTGGCGGAGATTTGCTTTGTCTGCTTTTACTCTTTCACGGATTCTCATTTTATTAAATATATCAGAGGAGAGAGTAAAGATCTCTGAGATGGGTTTAAGTACAAGAGCTTGGTAATATGGGTGGGAGGTGAAGGAGACAAGTATTTAACTCATCTAGACCAGCCTTAGGTAAAGTATATTCATAATATTAAGTCCACTTTAGGCTCAGGAGAACTGTGAAATTCTGATTTCCAAGGCCCCATTTCAAAGCCTGCAGAAATCCAGGTTCTTAAATGTGTTTATGTATCTAACACTCACTCTCTTTAATGCAAAAAAAATTTAGATGTCCAAGTTTCACCAAAGAAGAAAGGTCACAGAGACTAGAGGAGCATCAGTTAGCCCTGACAGTGAATGACTTGTTTGAAATGTAGATTAAATTAATTTAAAAGTTTCTCGTGAGTTTTGCCCTACATAGCATTGTTCAGATTTTGATCAGAAAAAACTCTACAGGCGAAAAAGAAAGGCAGTGAGCTCTGCATTTCCTTGCTATAAATCATTTGAGAGAAGGACACTTTGTCAGACCATGGAGATTGTAAAACTTTTCATAAATACCAAAACCTGGAAAGGATTTAGGCACTCTAATTACCTATTGATATTCTTACACTGATCTTAGTCAAATATCTCCTTTATGCTTTCTTCTCTCTTTATTTTCTAAATAAAGAAGGATTACGTGGTAATGACAGGATATCTCCTTTTTCAAACTAGAAAGCTTGTTACTGTATATTGTGTGAGTGAAATTGCCAGGTTGAGGAGACTTTCAGGGGTTTCTCTGCCTTATCTTGGGCAAAGATAATGCCAAACCCCTATTTTGGATAGGGATAATGGCGGTCCGTTAGCTCTTTTTT
>VRYO01000617.1:1395410-1448082 GCA_009812075.1 Sialia sialis | reverse complement strand
CTTCCACACCAAAAGACATTATGGATTTGATAAACATACCAATACCAATACCAAACAATTGAAAACAGAATATTACTAGAGTAAAGTTTTTTCCACTTTCTCTGGCCTCCCCGTACGGGCCACCAAAAAGTATTTGTCCAAGTTTAGGACAAAATTGGGGAAAAACCTCCAAAGGAGCCCCCCCAGGGAACAAACCCCCCACGACTCCTCCCCCCTACCGGGCTTGGAAAGAATTTTTCCTCAGAGGGAAAAGTGGAAAAAACCGATTTATTAATGAACACAGGAAAACACTTCCCAGCACCAAGAAAACAATTCACCAAAGTGAGCGAGGATCGATGAGCTCAGACAGCCGCCGCTGGGAAGGGCAAAGAGCCTCCCTTGCGGGCTCCAAACAGCCCTGCAGGTCTTGTCCGGAGCCAGCACAGATCCTGGAGACGAGAGGAAGAAGAGAGGGGAAGGGAAAAAAAACCAAAAAAACCCAGCAGCAGCAAAGCAGCAACCAGGCAGCCAGCAGCAATCCAGCAGCAGCAAGGCAGCAACCAGGCAGCCAGCAGCAAGCCAGCAGCCAGACAGCAGGAAGGGGGGAGCTGCCTACAGCTCCGTGCACACAGCGAGGTGGGGGTGGGGAAGCAGGGAGAAGGGGTAGACACAACATCAACCCGGGACAGTGATTTATATGTTAGTCTCCTGTCTGTATCTGGTATCTGAGCTGTATGATTGCTTATGTGATCTCTTTGAGCTATTTTTGTGATGCATTGATTTTAAAAATAATCTTTTACCCCCAAAGTATTTATATTGACAAAATTCAGGAAATTGCTTTGCTGTTTCACACTCCTTTCCCCCAGCCTTATTTAAGAGCAAGCATTGTGAATATGACTGCTGTGTAGTTAGCTGCCCTAGATGAAGAGGATGTAGATGGGGTATGAAATCATGGATCTGCAGGGTAAACTTAAAAACTAGCAGCAGTCGTGTACTCTTCGTGGTTATATCTTCTCTGCCTATATTTTCAGCCAGGTATTTTTTCCCACTTTGAGAAGATTCAGGACTGCTTTTTTAGGAAGAATCATGTCAACTGGATTTGGAACATAGGTAATTTGTTGAACAGACAGGGAAAGCTGAGACCAGGCGCTTGTGATGATTAATAACTCTGCAATATTGTGTGTGTTTTTGTTAATCACCTTAAGAGGAGCAGCTTGGGGAAAGTGCAAGTTTCCTTCAGAGAGAACTGTTAGAAATACTTGAGTCATTACGAGACAGTACAAAGTCATGTTTCAATATTTTAATTTTTTTTTGGTTACGGACTGAATGTTTCCAGTGGTTGTGTGGGTGCTGAACATTTGTTTTAGGCTTACTGATAATGGGCTCATTGTTCTGACTACTCTGGAATAACAGTTGCTGAGCCCTCTAAGCTGAGATTTGACATGATGGAAATACATGGTTTGTCTTTTGTTAAGAAAAAAAGTTAGAAAGTCCATCACCTGCACTTGGAAGCTTTTTTTTTCCTTTTAAAAAAAGTCAACTTTTGGATAAATCCCAAATGAATGCAACTTGAATCACTACTTGAGAGCTCAGGAGCTCTTAATGGTTGAAAAAAAATTGCTAAAAGCAGTACCTGGGGATCTTTGGCACTGTGCTTGGCTGAAGAGCCCAAAGAGATGGCATGAGCAAGTAATTTTTGTTTGATGGATCATCTAGTACTTGGAGATGAGCAAAAATACACAGACAAGATTGTTGCTTGAAGATGTTATTCCTGCCACAACCTCCAGAAGCAACGTGACACCTGGTCATGGGAGTTTGCCTTGGCTGTGTTTGTGTCTTTTTAAAGAAGAAATATTTTGTCCTGTTACTTGTGTCTTACTTTCAAAAAAAGAAGGTCTGCTAATTCCTAATGTAATTTACCAAATGAGTTAAGTAGTTCAGGTACTATTTTAAGCAACCAAGAATTAAATACCTTTTATTAAACCGCAGGTTTCCAGCACAGCAGTTGCCAGTCAGTCACTATCCATGTTGCTGGGCTAGCTCTGTGATTAGAGCTTATCTCAGAATATGGAGTAGCAGGATATTTCAGTTCATGTGCAGAAGTACGTTCTTCTTTTCAAATGCTGTTTCAGAAGAAAAATGGACTGGTGTTCACAAAGGCAGAGCTGTGATTAAAGGACAGGCTGCTTCCCTGATGGCCCCTTTTGGTTATAGTGTAGATCTTCAGATAACCTACTGAAGTGAATTTTGCTCTTGCAGGGGGAAACCATAGCAACCTGCCACTTTAGAATGCATGGTATAGAATATGTCTGTCCTTCAGATGGTATTTTGCAATCCAGAATTAGTCATTTCCGAACGTGTGAATGTAAAATGTCGGACAAATGTAGCTGGAGTGACGGTATTGTCTCTGAGATAAACATGAGTCCTGTTGTGCTGCTTGTCTAGTGCTGCACATTTGAAAAGCAGGTCTCAGAGGAGGGCAAAAGAAGTATATTTTTCAGTTTGTAATATATGTGAGAGGTGCTGTGAAATTTGGTTATTGAAAGAGATGCCGCAGTCTCCCAGTGCTACTCTTATCTTGCTCTCCAACCTATATGTGCCCTACTTATTTTTGTTATAGTTTTTTTAAATTATGGTATTGCAAGTTCCAAGTTTTTTGGTCAGTGGTCTCTGATGCCACTCTGTGGAGACTCAAACAGCGCTGAAGTACTCAGGAATCCTATAGTGGGAGTAAGCAATGTGCTCACAGCTGGCCAAAGCTCCCAGCTCTTTGTTGAAAACATTCTTCCTTTGTTAAATAAATAAATGCTTGTGAGCAGCCTCACTGACTTCTGCTGGTGTCACCCTCCCACTACAAGATCTGAAAGAGCTGAGACAAGTAATTTCTGCAGAAACCAGCACTGATTCAGCTTGTGAATTCAGCTTGTGAACCTCAGAATCTGCTGCCAGTTTTAGGAACTGGGCTACCAGTCGGGAGGGACTGAGAAGGGATGACTTAGCCTTTTTTTCTTTTTTTTTCTTTTTTTCTTTTTTTCCTTTTTTTGTGAAAAGAGCCAGATGATTAGTGTATTGAAGGAATAAATAGGCAAATATTTATAATACTGTTAGGGATTGATTTAGACTAAACAGCTAACTAAATGTTTTCCTTAAAAATATTACCATGACTCCAGCTTGTATATGGAGTATTATAAAATCAACTTAAATGGCACAGAATGGTCTTTATGAATGTATGTTTTGTGGAATAGAGGCATTTCAAATAGCTTTTTTTGCTATAAAAAAAATGTTAACAGCCAAATTTGTTAAAAATACTAAGTTATTTTGATAGGGCTGTGATTTACTTAAGAGGAGAGCAAAATAATGTTGATTGGGTTTTTTTCTGTTCCTGTGTCATAGTGGGTCAAGGCTGTGCTATTCCTTCTGCTCCTTCAAACTGAGCTGTCTCCCTATTGTTTGTGACACATTGATTTTGTTTAAATTATAGTTATTCAAATTTTTCTTGTCATGACTCCATTTCCTTGTATTTTTTTGATATCATGCCTATTCAATAGCAGTTTTTGTCCTTCTGCTCCTCTTTAGGTTGGTTTTTCGTCCACCCTTGAGTAGTTATGCCTTTATGGATAACAGTGGGGCACATTTAAGCTATTCCCATTGTCACAATTTTTTCTTCTATTACCTCTTTCTGTTTGATCTGAATTCCAGTTGTTTTCAGCTTTTGATGTGTTTGTACTGCATCGATGGTGTCTGCATTTGTATGTAGATGGATTCAGCACTGAAATCACTTGTTACCACTTGTGTGGAAGCAAATGCAGTGGGTTTCTTGTTTTTTTGACTTATTTTTTGTTCGTTTGCTCAGGTGTACTAGCAGGTTTTTCTCCTTGTCTTGCTTGGGGATCTAAAAGGAATCTCTTTGTTGAGAGGGGACATTTAAACTTGAAGAAAAATGTAAATGACCGTACGTATTCTCAGATCTGTACTACCAAAATGAATGATACAAACAACCGTGTGGATTCCCGGCAGAACGGGAGATTCACCCTTCTCCCGGATGAGGGCACTGGTGGCTCATGGATTGCAGTCCCTGCTCATGTTTAATGTAACACTCATTACAGACTGTGAGATTGGGTGTATTTATATTAGGAGTTTCAGCGAATGTGTTGTGGAATTACTTTTATAAATTCAGGGCTGAGAAATACGAGAAAAGAATGTGAAGGGAGATATTTTTATATAGAGGACTTTCAACTTAACCTCCCCCTAGAAGGATTTTTGAGTTTTGAAGAAAATCAGGACAACTTGTTGAAGGGAATAAGATGCACTCACTTGACAAATAGAATTTGCAAATCTGTATCTGAAGTTTTCTAGATTTTCAAATTACCAAGGTTTGCAAGAATGAAGAGTAATTTTTGCTGAAGGATTATTTTTCATACGCAGTGTTTCATTTTACCATTTAGTTTGATCCCCACCAAATCTATTTACATGCACTTAAATCTGGTACTTTTAATTACTACATCCTTATCTGGCTACATCCTTATCTTTGCAGCAGCAGATATGGAAGTTTTAGATGAGTAATTTACTTTCCCCTTGTCTTAACATAAGACCTATCATGCCTTTTTTAATTGGCTTCCATTATTGAGCAATATTAATGGATTTAAGAGAGAACAATGTATGTTGTTGCAGGTGTTTTAAGGATGTTGTATTTTGAAGCGTGACTTCCCTACCAATTGATATGCCATCTAGTGACAAGGTATTTGGGGCAGTTAATGTAGCAGTGAAGATAAGATTTTAACTAGGCAGATAGCTTGCTGAGGTGGCACAAGAACTGGATTGAATAATAGAATTAATTATGTAATTGGGTATTATAATTTTGAGAAGCTGCTGATAATATGTCCAGTCTGCTTTTGTTTGTTCTCTGTGTCTGCTCAGCTTTACATAAGCTTATGCTCCAGTGAGTCTGGCAACTCTACTGTCACAAGCCAATAATGGTGCAGAATACGGAGCTGAGGTCTCTGCAGAAGACTTGGCAGATTATTAAATGAAGTGAAAGAGTAACTCCTTGCAAGCACAGCTGCTGCTGACTGTTGAATGGTGGGATGTTTGTATTTATATGCCTGCTAACACCGCTGTGCATGATGAGAGTTTCCTGAAGGCTTTGCTAGAGCAGTGTGAAAGATGGTTGTCTAATTCCTGGCTGATGAAAAGTAGTAGAGTCACTGGCTTTGAGTGACAGGGAGCACATCCACATTTCAGTTCTGATGTCAACTGCTAGGCAGAGCTTAAGAACAAGTACATTAGCTCTGCTTGCAAATAAATTTAACTATAATTTAAGAAATTTATGCAGCTAAACTTTTCTTTGTTGGATTTATCTACTAGTAATGCCAGTGGAGTCTTGTACCACAGAATAATGCTTCCTGCTTTTTATGCCTGGTAAGCAATGACATAGATGGGCCTTGGAGGTGGGAATCTAAACTCACTCAATATAAAAACATAATCATTGTTTTCAAAGTACAGTAATTTCACACTCATAAGCCGCACCTGGTTATAAGCCGCACTCCCAGGTAGCTGGGAAGACCACGGAATTTGTCCATAAATAAGCCGCACCAGGTGATAAGCTGCACTTTTTTTTTTTTTTAAAGTGAGGCTCCATGTGCAACAAAGTAACGAGTTAGTAACAGAATTGCGCAATCGCGTAGTTTGCTGTTGGGTGCTCAGTTTGCAAACAGGTTTCACAGACTGGCGAAGCCTTGAAACACAGCCCCAGGCGCCCTCTCCGTGCCATGGGCCCTGGCACTCCTGCCCCCAGCGCTGGCTGACACAGCTCCCCACCCGCTCAAAAGCAGCAGCTTGGTGGGCTGGCTGCGCGAATGCAGCACTGGCAATGGCTCAGCTTTGCGTGAAGCCTGCGGCACCTCCCCGGCCACAGCTCTGCAGCAGCTCCCTCCCCTATCACAGCTATTTTCTCTATTTCCAATATTCCCGGCTAGCTAACTAGAAATAGGAATATGCTGTGCTATGAATAAGCGGACAGAGGGTGGCTCTCTCCCTGTTGGCTTGGTTCCAAGATTTTATTTGTGAGGGAACAAAGGGAAAAAGAGGAAGAGACACGCGGTATTCAGGTTTATATAGCTTTCCAGGGGGCAGGGGGGTCGAGGGTCTGTAACAGGACCCTGTCTTCCTGTTGGTCAGATCTCTGACCGGAAGGCAAACATGTTGGGTTAGGGGAATACAACACTCCCCGGTCAGCTCGCACTTCCGGTTGGCATTTTGCCGGAATTTGTCCATAAATAAGCCGCATCTGGTGATGAGCTGCACTTCCGGGATTGGCTCGATGCTTCAGTGAAATAGGTGCAGCTTATCAGTGTGACATTACTGCACATAGGCAGCAAACTGCTGATGAGATGACGAAGGTGTTGGAGGAATAGTCCACACGTGCAGTCCAAGGTGTAACTGCAGGCTAAATGTGCGGTATTGTGTGGCTCCTGCCTTCTCAATGTGTAAAAGGAGCAAGTGGCACTTTTCAACTGAACTTTGCACTTTTGTGCGGGGATTTGCTTCTAGCACAAATATGCCTTGTGTGCTGAATGGTGCCATTTTGGCACCTGCATATCTTCAGGCACTCTGCAGATGTTCTCTTTGTAAGGAATGTGTTGGTCACTTCTTGTGCCTCAAGTAGTGGGGTCCACGAGGGACTGGCTTCTTCCTTGGGGGCCACTGGTACATGCATGGTTGGAGCTGAGCGGTCAGTGACAGGAGTTCGGGAATCTTTTCTTAGGAAGTGGACCGGGAAATCACCCCTCTGGTGTTTCGCTGAGCTTTGTGGCTGCCTGGAAAACCTGGGCTTCATTAAGCATGCAGCTGTAAATTGTCAACCTACCTGAAACAAATCCAATACTGATTAGTTAAATATTTATGGACTCCTGGCTGGATGTTTATTATGTTGTAACATTGTATGGTTTTCAGGTTAAAGCTGTGAAATAAAATTAATTCTGATCTTGGCTTGGGAAACTTTTCCCTAGGAGGCATTTACACTTGGCTAGCTGCTGATCTGAATCTAGCATGAGTCTAGGTCAGAGGAACTGCAGAAGCATGAAGAATTATGGTGGCATTCTGTTTGCAAACCTTCTATTTAATGAGATTTGTGAATATGTGTATTGGCCAGGAAGCCTAGTGCTGTGCTCCATGTGCACTGGGTGTTTGTGGGAGAGAAGTCTGCATTTTGCAGCCTTGACAGGTTATCTGTGTGCTGAGGTCTCAGAGACAAGGGGCATTGCCTTTCCTTTTCATTTTGGGTACTCTTCATTACCTTTGGGAAGCACAGTTTGCAAATTAAAAGGCTGTTTGTCAAAATGTCTGCTTTGAATAAAGACAGTTTTACATAAGGTTAAATTTCCATGTTGTTATCTGTCCTAACAAAATTGCTGTTGCTTCTGTCAGTTTCTTAGGTGTCACTTCTCCCTTTTTGATTTGTTCCTTGCTTCCTGTAAATGAGCTTATACATTATGCATTTAGAAGCTATTTTTTCGTATTCCTCTACAGAATAACTTAAAATATGTGGCAATCAGTGCTGCTCAGAAAAACTGTCGTATTTGTGTTCCCAGACTTCTAGGAAGGTTAAAACCCTGTAGCTGACTCAAAGGTGATAGCATTCACTGTAATGGATTGCTCAGAAAATCAATAGGAAAGAACTAGTGTTTGAAAATGTTATTACAAGCTAATGTCAGATTTTAAAATATATATCAGTAAGATTATTTTGGCTGGTGACATGAGAATGTGTGGGTTATGCAATTACTCTGTATGCAGTTTCATTTTTCTTTCAGGGTAATGAGCATCTTTTCACTTAAATATTTCATACCTTTCTTTTTCTTACATCAAATCTGATTTAATTGTAACGTTGAACTTTTTTCACACTGACAGAGGAAGACCTATAAAGGCTGTCTTCATAATCATGGCTGTGAGATAAAGACCTGCAGCACATCAGATGTTTGTTTTTCTTCCTTTCAGTGCTTACTTATTGAATCTCTCAGTTCCTACTGAGGAAAATAATTTAAGGAAGATATGAATTACCAAATACTGCTTTGTTTATCCCAGTAAATAAACAGAAAATGTGTTTCTTGCTTGTCTTATAAAAAAAGTATGTTTTTGTTAGGAAGTATTTTAGATCTTCAAGCAGAAATCAAAGGATTGTCAACAGCTACCTCCATAAACCTGGCATTAACAGCCAATGTCTTGATTTACCTAGGAAAAGAGTAAGTTGAAAAACTAGCTAATAGAAATAATCTGAGTGTTTTTAATGTGAGCTACAAACAATATAACCTGTGATTTGTAAGGTCCTATCGTGCTAAATTCCTCTGTCTGGCAGGACTAGGTAGTCAGGATGGTGTACCATCAATTACTTTTGTTTTCCTGGTCCAAGACTTCTTTTCAACCTCGTGCCTACATTTGTGCTTTCCAGTACTTGTATGCTGGTAAATCTTCTTGGACCTTCAAGAGGTACATTGCATTGTAGTGAAGGCCCATCCTGCTGCTAGAAATGTGTAAGGAATTTCTGCCTTACCAAAGATTTTCAGCTCTGTCTTTTTATTTCCTTTCACCCTGAGCTTTATCCAAAATCTGCGTTGCTGATTCTCTGCTCAGCAGAAGCATGTTCAAATGCTAATGGCACCATTTGTAACCAGGCCATAGATAATGAAGAATTTACTGAAGGAAACCATTTTGAGCACTTGTATTCAGTTCTTTCCTGGGCATAGAAAGTTATGAACTCCCTACGATCCAGCCAGAAGCTATGATACTGATGTCTGCAGTCCTACCCTTCTGATAGTACCTGTAGTCATCACTGCAACAGACTAGACCTAATGCAAGAACTCCCAGCTTTAATGGTTGGTAACTAGTCAAAGCTTAACTATGAGTGAAGGATAAATGGCAGCTTTGTTGGTGAATCCCTAAATCCTCATTCAGTATCTTTCATCAGAAGTTTGTTTTTTTTTTTTTTTTGGTCACTCTTACTTGGAACACCTGAGACAGCACTGAAAGCCAGTAGGTTTCATAAAATACTCCAGGGAGGTTCTAAGCTCTAACTCATTGCAGTGTTTACTTTGTAATTGTAAAGGCTATTCCTGATGGCCAGGCAAAAAGGATTTAGAGAGGAAGATACAGATTTTATTTATTTATTATATTTAAAATTAAAAGTCTTTGAACAGAGACCTACTGATCTGTTGAGAAAATCTCAAGTATTTTCTCCATGTGATAGGAATCGCTTATTTACAACAGGTAATTATTGGAACTACTTTTCCCCAGTAGGTTTGGACAACTGAACTCCCTGCATATCCTCCCAGCCCTTAAAAATTGTGTTTTGAGTCTATGAGGTATTAAAAGAAAAAGGAAAGAAATGCTTTTTATCGTGCCTACCATGTTGTAGATGGCCTCCTACATGCTTTCATGTAACTTCTCGTGTACTAAAAATAGTATTTTAAGGGTAAAACTGACACACTGTTCAATGTGTTGTGGATATATGTGAACAAAATATTGCGGAAGTACATTTTAAGTACCTAAGTGACTTACACTTTAATGGAAACAAGAATTTCAGGAGAAGATGGCTGTCTTTGGCTGGAGAAGAAAATGGAAGTTCTGGCTTATTATAATAAACCAGGAAGAAAGAAAAGGTTTTACTGAAAGTCATGCAGAACTGCATTGGCTTTTAAAGTATCTTGAAATTTCCTTATCTTCATTCATAATGTTTCAGTTTATGGAATGGTTTAGTTTATAGTTTGAAGTTTATCGAATGCTGCAGTTTATAGAGAACAACTTTACTGGGTGCGTGTTTTTTTCCTGAAACCTCCTGCAAGTCTGCAGCCTGTGCTTAGCTTTCTTGACTGACTTGCTGAAGTCCTCTGTCCTTCTTGGGGCTGTCTTTCTTGAACAAGTAGTTTTATGCTTTTGTGACTTCTGTGAGGTGATGAGGTGACCAGAATTTTTTTACATGCAGAGGACTTGCTTTTCCAGATGTGTTGCTAAGCATTCTCCATGACAGCTGAAATCAACACACATCCAGCATATCTGAAACTTAAACCCCGAGGCCCAATCTACCTTTTGCTGAAAGCAGTGGAGAGACTGGCATCAGTGGGAGCTGGAGCTGAGGGCAGAAAGTCTTTTGAGGCTAAAGTCAGTATGGGAATATAATGAAATACAGCTCCAGTGCTGGCTGCTGTCCAGTGCTGGCTCATCTGTGCCTCTGTTGCTTGGCTTTGTTTCTGTGAGCAATCATTTTAGCACTTTGAAATATAACATTTTGAAAGCTCCTTCGGGCACCAGCTCTAAAGGTGTGCGAGTTTTGTTTGTGTCTTTTGGATGGTATTCTGGGAAAAACTATGAAACTCAAGTGTGCTGTTTCTTGGTTTGAATACTGTGGACTTCGTAGGATTTTTCCTGAAGCAAACAGGCCCTTGCTCTAGAGTAAGTGAATATAAAATCACATAGGGACTATTTTGCACTCGTTCCCCTCCACAGTTATTCCAAGTCTCTCTTTAGTGTACTGCTCAACACAGTGTGTCTGAGCCAGGACTTCTGGTCAGTGTTCAAAAGGGTAATTACAGGAGGGACTCTTCAATACTCTTGGGCAAACCCTAGAGTGGATGAATAATACTCTTACACCTCTTGAATGAAGGAGCAGGGCAAGGGTTTTCAATGCAGCAGTAACATTGCAGTGTAGCTGTGAGGACTACTTATGTAGAAAACAGCTTCTGATTCACACCTCACCAGCTGAGTTGCAATGGGACCCCAGTCACTTTTAGGCACAAGGGTTTGTTGTTTGGGTTTTTTTGGGTTTTTTTTGTTTTGTTTTCATTTATTTGTTTTCTTTGTTTTATGCTTTGTTTTCATCAGTCAGTGTTTCACTACAGTCTGGAAACTTCCACAGCTCCAAACTATCAAAGACTCATAACTTAGAATCACAAATGAAGCTGATGTTTGTCAAGTCTGAATGGATGATGTGTTTTCATTCCTGCTGCTTATTTAGTGCTGTTCAAGCTCCTAAATCTATGTTTATTGACAGTTTTGTCAGCTATCAAAAAGAAATCTTACTTTTTGTCTATAAACCCAACAAGTGCCAGGCTCTTGTTTCTCACATGTGAACGTGCTTTGTGCTCAAATGTGAGGCTGAATTGAGGCAGCTGTGTGGAAGGTGTGTTAGTGAGTCTTGAACTGCCTGAGTGAACCAGGGGTGTTCATGCTGAAGCCGTATGGAAGAGAAAGAGAACAAAAAAGTCAGCCTCCATGAGACTAAATGCTTAACTGGTGAATGAGAGCTGGCTGAGATATTTTTGACAAAATGCTTTACTTAGGATAGGCCTGTTTCAACAAAAGTTTGGTTTGAAAAGGTTGAGATGTTGCTTCTGGTCAGAACTTGGAGGCTGGGCCCCAACCATCAGCAGCACATATTTCCTACTCCTGTGCTTCCAGTTATGGTGAACTTGGCTTGAAGCCTTGGCTATTTGGGCATTTCTGGGGTAGAGATTGAAATAAGTCTTATCTACATCCCTGATAATAAACCAGAGGAATGCACTAATATTGTGTCGTTCTGGATCTTCAGAACCAAATTCCATTACTGCCTTTTAAAGGTCTCATCTTCAATAATATTAAGTCTATGCTGGCTGAAATAGATGTGGAGAACCATACCTCTTGACCACTGTAGTTTGTGTGAATATCAAGAGATGTTGATCAGTCCTACATTATGTAATATGAGTAGTAGTGATGGATCCTTCCCTGGAGTACCAGAGGAAGTCTGGTGCATGTATTGTCACTGCTCTGTTCTTTTTTTCTCTCTGATAAGCTCCTTGATTAGCAGAAGCAAGCATTAGTAAGAATTAGTGCTGCTTTAAAGCATTAAATCCCATTCATCTAAGTCTGGTTCTGTAGTCCAACTAGATGAGGGTTCCCCCAACAGTAAAGGTGTTCCTTGTGTATTCCTGTTTGTTGGGTTTGCTTTTGGCTTTTGTGGAATTCAGTGACCTTAGGGATAATTTGCAAAATAAATACTGTTTTTTCAGGAGCTTATCAAATGCTTACTAAAGTGCTCTGTAGTCCCCTTAAGGGTGCTTGAATTATTTGTTCTTCTTTGTTCAGCATTTTGCACAGTTTGGAAGCTGAGTAAAGCTGTTAGAGGAAATTGCCATACAAATGGTATTCACTGAGATGGGAGAGGGTAACACAGAGTAGTAGAATGTGGGGTGTGGATGGAGGAAGCATGAAAATAATATTTGTAGTACTCAAAGTAGTATTTCTGTAGTATTTGTGGTCCTACAGCTCAACTGAGATAGAGTAAGTGTTTATGTGGGCTGAACATAATGAAGTCAAATATCCTGATTTAAATGGTGTTCATAATGTAACCATAGGTTGATGAAATGCTATTTTGAGGTTGCAATGGTCTGTAAAATATGCATGTAGCTCCTGAACTGACCATCTTGAGTCCTTGGATTGCAAAGTCTCTACTTGTCTGTAGTGTTTCTTGACTAGATAGTAGGTCTTAATTTTCAGACATATTACCCTGTGATATTTTGAACTTTACCCCACTTCATCTGATCAATGTCCTTCCAATCTACAGAGAAAGGAGGTTGTAGTGTGCTGGTTTCCTGTGTTTGACATAGGAGTCAGGTGTGGCAGTGCAAGCTGGCTTGAAACTGACAGTTAATTTGGGTATTAAATAAGACCCCCCAGCCCAGTCCCATGGGTCAGCCCCTGGGTGGACCATGATGGGTTATATTCGAGTCCAAACAGGGATTTCACCAATCACGTTCCGTCCTAAGCTGCAGACACCTCACTGGTCAGAGAGCTGGGCCGTCCAAACTCCCAACCAATGAGCTGTCATGAGCCAGGAAATTCAAACCCTCTGTTTAAGAATGGTTGAGAAGAATAAAGATACTTTTGTCATATGAATCTCAGAGGGTCATGTCTCTGTCTCCAATCACAACCCCAATTAATGCTATAGGCCTGTATTTCAGATCCTGTATCGTAAGACACAGAAAGGATTTTAAGCGTTCCAACAGTTTCTGCTTAAAAATCAGAATATAATGCCAAGTGGCATCTTGTGTCATTTGCTGCCAAATACCATTTTGCCTAACAGAATTTGAATCCAATCAAGTGGTGTGAAAGCAAAATTAAAAATCGGCGTACTGCTGTTACTTAGAAGCTTTCAAGTGCACTTGGAAAACTGAGATAGATGGAAACCTTTACTGAAATATCAAATTAAAAATGGGGATTATCTTGCTAATTTAAAAACTAATTTAAAATCAACTATCTGCAGCAGGGATTCTTGCTCCGTGGAGGATTTGCAAAGTTCAGCTCATGTGGTTTCTGGTGATGTTTATGTGCTTGGGTTTTTGAAAAATGGAATCAGTCTTCCATGTTTATAAATGCAGTAGTACAAACTGGAAAGCTGGGTACAATTTCAACCTGTTTTCTTCCTTTACAAATAAATCCAGGTTAAAAGATTAAATTCCTTTAGAAATACTATGTAGATACTCTAAAACCTCCCCAAATTAACTTGCATTTGGTAACGACAAATGTTGTATTGGTGTATATACATAAAAATTATTCTATACCTAATGGCATCACAGTCCGATAAAATCCTTTGTGTGGGAACTAAAATATTTCTGTAAGGTACAGATATCTATAAACTGGTGAATCTGACTGAGGCTGCCCTGGCATGTCTCCACCTGGGCATCCAAGTGAAACTTGGGCAGTGTGTGACTCTGAGCAGTAACCATTGCTGTCACACCATGCGGAAGGGAACAGTCTCTTAGTTACATATAGCGAGTGTGTGCCAGAGGGGTTGGAGAGTTTGCCTTAGGTTGGGCAGGCAGAGGAAAATGCCATATGAGTTTCCTGTGAATGGAGTTAGCCAAGCCAATCAGCTCTGGGTAGGGGTGGTCCAGGCATTTCCATAGTGATGAGGAGCATGGTTGGCTCCAGCACCAGCAGAGAGGAGGTGGTCCCGGGAACCACATGGCATGGCAGCAGGAACCTGAGGCGATTTTTTAATGTGGCAGCTTGGGTGTGAAGCACTTGCACACAGTAGAGCTTGTTGCAGACTCCAGCACAGCAGGATGGGGTGGCACAGAGCGCTTGGCTGTGCTGGCGCAGGGTGTTCAGCCCTAAACAGCTGCTGAAGATTCACAGCTTGGCAGAGTCGCTGTGGTGCCTGTGGGCTGGCTGCCCGCTGTGACATCCCTCGCTGCTGAGGCTCGGCCCCCTGCCCCCCTGCGTGCTGGGTCATCCCCCTTGGCACTGCTGCCCACCAGGGTCACTGCCCATGGAGGGATTATGGAATCCTCTGCTGCGCTGCCTGCTGGGGTTTGACTGTGCCCCCCAGCCCTGTGCTCGGGTTATGATCCTGCTCGATGCCACCCGCCTTGGTCTGGCTACCACACTCTGCTCTGCTATGCAAATCGGATTTTATCTGTTTTAGCAATTTCAAGATGAGCCTCCAAGGTCTTAAAATTTTAACTGCCCTTTTGATTGCCTTTTAAAGTGGCATCTATCAAGTGTTTCCCAGTCCATGTCCAATTGTTCATGTCTAATGCAGTCTCTTTAGTTGGTTCCATTCCCCATTTTTTTGTCCATGCTACTAAGACTAAAAGAGTTTCTTTCTCCTTTAGAAATTCAGTCCATATTTTTAACAGCTAGATCCAAATCCACCCAGGTTGAAATTTTCTTCTGGTTTTCAGCTTTTCTGTTTTTCCAGCTCCGATGCCATTCAATATTCGTTAGTCTATGTTTGGATTTTTCTGGCTCTCCATGCCTTTTAATAATTTGCAGCCTTCTTGCTTTTTCTGGCTCTAACACCTTTTTAAATAATTTGCATCTTCTGGCTTTTCCTGTCTCTAACGCCCCGGCTCTAATGCAGTTTCAGTCTCCCCTGCTCTGTGCGCAGAATATGGCTCAGTCAGATCACGTCACAGCCACCAGATACAGTGTTAACTGGGTTCGTGACAAACAACACGACCCTCTGTGATCTCTGTGACACAAGCCTCTTTATTGTTCTGTGTCCTTCTTAAATAGGGGGTTTGAATTTCCTGGCTCTTGACAGCGGATTGGTTGGGAGTTCCGATTGCCCAGCTCTCTGATCATTGGGTGTCTGCAGCTTAGGATGGAATGTCAACAGGTGAATCTCTGGGTTTGAATGTAACCTGTTCACCTGGGGGCCTGTTTATCGAACCAGGCGAATCCAACTGAATTTCTTATATATGGCCAAATTAACTGCCTAGCTACAAGCCAGCTTGTACCATGACAAATATGTATATGTGAAGTGGATATATTACATGTGAATGGTTTTGCAGTGTGGTCACTGGCTGGGTTCTAATTTATTTTCAAATTTATAGGCTAGTTTCTTTCATTAATACTGTGTTTTCCTTTTGACTTGTAAGGCTACTTCTTTTCGTTCATGTTTGCGTGTATTCCCAGAAAAAGCCCTGTTAGTTTCTTACTAGAGCATCAAGAGGAGGCAGATCAAATGCCCTTTGAAAATAAGCATCTGGGATTTTTAAAAAAAGATTTTTCTACTTATTTCTTTTTTTTAATAGTGGTAATTAAATTCAGGCAAAGTTTCATTTCCTGCTCATACAATGTAGCAATATTAGGTGTTTTCATGCTTCATCACTCTTTTCTTTTTTTACTTTTCTATTTATAGTAGTTCCTTAGAAAATATTTTATCTTAATAAGAACAATCTATCAAGCCCGAAAGCCGCCAGACTTCTTAATAAGAACAACCTATCAAGCACGAAAGCCGCCAGACTTCAGTATCACACTCTCTGTACAGGAGTTCATCTTGCAACTGCTGCATTCCACACTGCTCTGACAGCGTAAAATGAGTTGTTTTTAATGGCTGATGTTTGAGTGACAGAAGCAGAGGAGGCCCCCTGGCTCATCCGAAAATGACACGTGTAGAACCAAGTGAGCAGACACGCAAGAGGTTACAGAGCTTTTGGGGAGCAGGGTGCTGAACACCAGCACCTCTGATCCGCATTAGCATTCCCTGTTCGTTGCAGAGACTCTTTAAAATGCCATTTACATTGATGATGGTATAATTGACATGGCTCCCTAAGGAACTGTGAAGACTGTAGGACACTTAAATCTCAGGAAAAGTCATCTGTTCTTGGGACTTTTTTATAGTCTGACATCTCATTGCTGGCAGGTTTTGCTTTGTTGTATGTTACCATTCTATTAATAAAGGGCCATCAGTATTATCCCTTTCCTCAAGTTCCCAGCAGTATTTTTGTTAAATCTAATTAAACATTACCTTGCTAATTAGCATTACCACTTCATTCTGTTGGATAATTGACTTCATATTTCTGTCTTGAATGGCTTTTCTGGAAGATATAGTGAAATAAACTTATATAATGAAGTTATTAACTTACATAAGGTTTCATTATTTCAGCAGTAAAAGGAGTAGGATATACAGTAAAAATTCTGTATTTGGTTTCCAGAGCTCTAAAGGCCAGGGGTAAGGCAAGTGTACAAATCAATGACTAATAACTACAGAACTGAAGAATTTAAAATGTGTTGGGGGGGGGCGGTGTGGATCTACTTTTTCCCTTGGGGTAAAAAAAAAGTTGAGAATTTTTCCCATTTTCATGTTAAAGAGCTAGCAGAGCAGTGCTGGAGTCATTAATTGCTCAAGACAAAGGAATGGGATGGGCTGGCTTGATTGCTGGTGGGGGGGTGGGGGTGGAGGAGTCAGAGTGGTTGGGGGTTTGGTTGCTTGGTCCTCCCTGGGGGACACTCGCCAGCTGGAACGCAGAAGAGAGAGGTTCCTTTTTCTTCTCTGCGGTTCGGATCTGCCTGCACTCCCCTCCCTGCACTGCTACCACCTCCTGCTTCTGAGAACAGAGCTGAGCACTGGGACCCAAGTGCGGTGAGTGAAGTTTTCCTTCACCCTCCTCCCAACCGGGACACAGCCCTGCCTCCTCACCACCCTGCTCCTGCTGTGCTGCCGTGGCTGTGAGGGGCCTGCCCTGTCCCCACTGGGACCACATGGCAGAGAAGAGTGTCTGTGACTGGAAAAAGGGACTGAGTTTTGTTCTGTCTTATCGTTGTTTCTTTGTTTTGTTTTGTTTTTTTATATAGCTGATGTTCTTGTTTGTCTTGTAGATACATCAGTAAAGAACTGTTATTCCTAAACCCATACTTTTCTGCCTGAGAGCCCCTTAAATTCCAAATTATAGTAAACGGGGAGGGAGGGGTTTTCACTCTCCACTTTAGGAAAAGCTCCTGCCTTTTTTCTGGCAACACCTGTCCCCTAAACCAGGACAAAATGTTAAAGGGATTTGGGAATGAATACATGATTTTTATGTCCACATGTTATGTATTCAGTGAAAAGATCTTGGTAATGAAAGTGGTATCAGAAGGAGTAGGAGAAGTGCTGGCTTAATGAATCTGTGGCACGTGTGATTGCTTGTCTTTGGAAACAAAAGCTTTAATTTCAATTCAGTAAAAGATACTGAATGAAATTCTGATCTGATATTTAAGTGCAAATTTGCTATAATTTCATTGAAGGCTTAACTTACTCCTACACTAAACTACCACCAAAAATTACATTACATTTTGTTCGTCATATTCTTTTAACCTATAATTTAGGTGAAGCCCCTTGCTCTGAAAGGAGGTACTGTGTGTTAAGCTCTTTCAGATGAACATTGGACATATTGGTAATTTTAGGCACTCCAAAGAGAAATTGCAATGGTGAACAATTTTGAACGCTTATTTTATGCAAAGTTGAAATGCAATTCCTGAGCAGCAAAGGATTGCAGTTTAAATTTCAGCTTTTGGTATGGGAAAAAGAGGTTTGAAAACAGTAATTATATTTAGTGAACATTTATCTTAAGTGTGTTAAAGACACAAACCAGCTACATTATGGATCAAATTATGGAAGGGAGAGGGAGAGGAAGGTCTCAAAGTGATTTTTTTGGTGCAAGTTTTTCATGATTTTATCCTGAATTCTAGGTATTTTATGTTCATTCTGTCAATTAATGAATTATTGAAGGTTTGGAAGTGCCTGTGCAGAGTAGAGGCTGACAAAGGATTTTCTGTTTTGAAAGTATAAATGAGAAAGTAGGAAGACAACATTAGATGATTGTGGAAGGAAAAGTGGAAAGACATGGAGTAACTAGTGTTAAGGTAGATGCGGTTTATGACACAAAAGCCTTGACAAATTCACTCTCACAGGCTTTTTTTTTTCTTTTTTTGGCAATCAAAAAAAAACACAGCAGTGCTTTTTAACCAGTCTAATAGTGTTTGTTGCACCATTGGAAAAGAAGATCAAGGCTGGAGGTATAATATAAACAATTCAGGCACTTCACAAAGTCTGTCTGACACACAGCCAAGGGAATGACAAAGTTAAGCTACCACATTTAGTTCCCCTTTCTTTCTCTCTTGCAGTGTTTGCACTGTAGCCTTATTTGTCTGAAAATTAGTTTCATGTGTCATCTGCCAACCAGTGCAAGAAACACAGTGTGGTGCGTGGAATTATTTGATATTGGTGCTTCAAATCTAGTAGTTCTTTCCTCATTTTAATGCTTTTGAGCCTATTTATGCTGTCATAGGTTAAAGGAGATACTCGCAAATAGGAGCTTGATACTGTTTATTTGTACTTTTTTAAAACATACTAAACACTAAAGGTAGTAAAGAAGATGCCTTTCTATAATTTTTAATTTTCAAACTTCTGAATTACACAAGAAATGTGAATGGTCATAGTCACCCATGGCAGTTCCCTCTTCCTATTTTTGTTCAAGTAACTTCTATTATTTGCAATTGTAATTCCCCTTTTGCATCTTGCCCTGCATTTTCAAGGAGCTAGTGCTGAAAAGAATGACCCTCAGACTATTATTTATCACAAAACCTTTCCCAATGTTGGCCTTGGTAATTTAATTTCCCTTGCCTCAGGTATCTGTATAATTTCATGGAATTACATTTTTCATGTCTCCTCTTATTGGCTGTTGAGCAGTGGCTGTATTGCACCCCAGCTGAAGAATGGGATGCAGCAGGATGAAGTGTTCCTGACATTTCTTGAAACAATCTGAAAGGTTATTAGTACCTCTAGGAATTTTTAGAATCCATGTTCTGTTAATGTCTAAGAAATGATTATTCAAAGCTTGGTCTTTTTCCGAAGAGGTGGGGGAAGGAAATTCATTCCTATCGCTAGTGTATCCTAAGCCCAGAAATTGCTTACCAATTTGCACTGTAGCTTTCTTTTCAGTACTTCTGCATGCTAGTAGAGAAGGGAAAAAAGAAACTCCTCTTTCTTATCCTTATGCCACACTGGATAGAAATTATTTGGTTTTTTTTTTTTTTTCCTTTGTATTCTTGGTATAGACATCTGTTTTAAATTATACCTGACCTTCAGTAGCCTTGTCCTAGGAACTGCTATGGATTTGTTCTTATCGCATTGTGGAATGGCTCTCAGTTTAAAACCCCACCTGAAGCCAGTCAACCAAAATACTTGTATACTTGCCCATGGCTATGTTACTAGAGCCAACATGACAGTGATTCTGAACCTCTACTTTATCCACTACTGATTTCAGTTTTGTCTTTTGTTTCCTCCAGGAAAGAAGGAAATTCTAAAAATATTAAAATAAATATTTTCAGGCTTGACCTTTGTAAGTGACTGATGACTCAATTCAAGCTTTTCAGGCCAAGGATGTTTTCTGCAGGATGGTACCTGCAGAGTAGGAATTTGGATTTCTCAAAGAATATTATGATAAAATGTGTTAAAGGTGAGAGATGTTAAACACAGAACTGTTTGGTGAGTCTTCAGAGACTTCACTTCAACTTTGTGTCCTTCTCGAACCACAAGTCCACAAGCACTTGACAGAAATTTGGATTGTTTGCCCCAACCATGACAGTTTTTTATGTCTAATATGTAGTTTATATGGTAACTGTGGTTCATGCAGTTTTCTCAGACACTAGAAGATGGAGCTTTCCCTTTTTGCTAGACAAGGAAGAAAAATGACATCTCATTGCTTTAAATAAAAAGCATCCACATGAGGAGTCACAAACATCTTTTTCAGTCGAAACTTCGTGTAAGGAGCAGTTGGATGTTAGGAAGCCAAACAAATCTTCTATGGTGGGAAATTAACATGGTTTAAACTGAGCCTGGATTCTTCCTTGAAACGTCACTTTCCTTTTCAGCTTGAGCCAACAGAAATTGAGTGAACAGGCCCTTGGTGAAAATGCAGATGTCTCGATACTGGAATACATGTCAATGCAGAGAGCTGAGTGTCCTTTGTTTTCAAGTTGCTTATTATTCACAGAAAAGATTAAAACTAACTACAGTTTTCCCAAATGATTTGATATTAAACTCTGAATTTAAAATACATTATGCAAAATGCTGATGTGGTAGAAAGGATTTTTGTCAGTACAAGGCTTCAAGGTTGTTGTGGTATTTAGACTAATAAAATCTAGGACAACAGGTAGAATGGTTGCAAGAAAATACACTGCAGCAAGGCAGCTGATGTTGTGATGTGCATCACCTGTGCTCTGTTGCAGGAGGAACAATTTATTGCTGACCTTCTCCCCTTCCTTGGAAGGTGTAGTAGACTTTGATCTCTGTTATGTGAGAATTACTTGCATGTGTGGCCAGGTCACTTAGTTCTAGACACATAGCTGTGGTCAGTTTGACTCATAATTGACTCATATTGTAACTTGGATTTGTCGGCCTGCATTGCCAGAAAGTATTAATTATGATCAAACTTGACATTATGAGCAAAAGTTTTGGTTGAATATAATTTTAGGAGGGCATCTGTGCCTTTTGGGCCTTGTTCCTAATTATGCAGGTTGTCTAGAAGATGTTGCTTTAAGTGTCCTAATAATATGGTTTTTCATCTGAATTTTGCATGTTACAAATTTCTTTTATACAGAGAAAATGGATGTGTCTTGAAGCCAGTATGTTTTTCTGGAAGCAGACATGATGTGCTGTGGTTATAAGATGTAGATTGACCCGCTCTGCACCGCACTGATGTGACCCCATCCTGAGTACTGTGTGCAGTGTTGGGTGCCTCAGTACAATAAGCACATCAGGCTCTCAGAATATGTCCAGAGATTATTTTATTATGGGATACAGTATTTCCTTGGTCTGTCTTTTGGGATTTATTAAGAGGCAGGTGTGAAGTTCTTTGATGGAAATATTATTAACCTCAGCTGAGCAGGAATGTCAGTACATTTAATGAAGAATGGTGGTGGTCAGAAACCTTGGATGTGGAGAAGGCAGCTGGCTACCTGTAAGGGACGCTTGGTTTCTTGCTTTCTTTGGCTTCCCCCCACCCCTGAATTCTGCAGTCTGAGATACAGGGAGCAGTTGGTAATAGGAACTGAGAGGCCAAGGAAGCTGGTGCTGAGGAAAATAAAAGCAATTGTCAAGCAGAGGCAGGTGAGATCTTCTCTTGGGACTGCAAAGTTCATAAATCTGTTATGCACCCTTTGTGGGTAAGGAACACAGGCCTTGCACAGATTTGACATTTATGAGACTGCTTTATCAGCTGTAACTAACTGCTGTGGCCCTTGATCCCTCCTCATTATTTCCAGCTATGGCTCTTGAGAAAAGAGCAAAGGTCCCTGATATTCTAAAAGAAAACTAGAAATAGAGCTCTGTGTGTGCGTGCTTTTTTGCTTCCTTCCTGGTAAAAGGAGAAAAGTAGAAGAAATAAATTTATTCCTTATGTATTATTATGTAAGACAGTTCTACCAAAAATACTTGGGAATTATCTAGGGTGAAAGGAAGGTCATGCTTTTGCACAGTATTAACTATTACCCAGTCTGTCTCAGCCTGTACTTTTATTATTCCTGGGTATTTTGACACATTTTTCTGATAAATACTGGGAAATTAAAGAATTGTTGAAGTTGCTGTGATAGTTAAACATGAATCACATACTATGCTGGTTGACTGGAGCTGTTAGCTCTCCTTTATGGGTGAAGGAGGACTGCATGGTAGCTGCTAGGGGAGGCTGTGCTGGAAGCCTACAGCTGGTGCATGCCCCAGGCTCTGGGCTTGTCTCTCAGATATTCACAAGCAATCTGGGCCATGAGCTCTGAGCTTAGAATCATCTTATTCAGGGAAACCTGGTCCCAATACTTGGGAATAAGCAGAGGTATTTCAATCCAATCTGTTTAAGAGCACTAGAATACTTTGCCCTCTTTACTAGAGAAAAAAGTACTAATGTTTGCTTCTCCTCTCATAAGAGCTTGCTCGCTGTTGACAGCATTTAGAAGAAAGAGGAATTTGCTAAAGGCACAGGGATTGCAGTTCAGGTCTCCATTTTTCTCCTTTTCTCTCAAAAAATCCCTATGTTTCTTCCATCTTATAATCCCTCTGAGCATAATATTACCTTGCTTTTGGGGGAAAAAAAGTATTTTTTATTTTGAGAGCTCAAAGAAAGTATCATGACTTTTCTGGTTTCGGGGCTCTGTGCTGTCACTTGTTTTGTCCATCTGCTGTTGTGTCTGTGGGATGTGTTTTCTGCCCATCAGTGACATTATTCCATTATTTGTGTGCCTGGTTCTGATCACTAGTCTCCTATTAAATTGTTTTGAATCTGTTTGCTATTCCTAGTTGCAATCACTCTATGGTTCTCTTTTCACCTTATTTCTGCTTGGTGCATTGGATTAGTGTTTGTATTTTCTGCTTCAAACTTGGATGGTGGTTGGGGAAAGAAAGGAATAAGTCTTCATTCAGACAGAATAAACTGCAATGGTTTATACTCAGAGCTCACTTCCTGTGACTTCTTGCCAACCTGGTTTCACACTGGTGATTTCTCATGACACTGACACTGCTCAGTTCATGGTTATTTGCTTTAAGAAAGGCTGCTACTCTGCTGGTGAAAGTCCTTTCCTGACTGCCTTCCAAGAGAAATCTTCCCTGCTTTTATTTCTACATTAAACCATAAAGACTGAAAAGGGCTCAGCATCACCACTTGTTTCAGTTGAAGCTTTTAAAAGTGTTCAGGAAGGTCTGTCTTGTTCATGTCCATTGTAGTGTTTATTTCTCTGTTTGAAAATGAGCAAGCTATCAGAATAAGTTAATGTTTGATGGGAGTCATGGAGTCTTCACTGAGCTTTTCACCACTTTCTCACAAGCCACTAACAGGCAGACCAGTGCATCCATAAAAAAATGCCCCAGTTTTAAGCTTACCAAATGAAACCAGGGCCATTTTGGCCCCTCTCCCAACCAAGAATTGTATCTCTCTATCCCTCCTTGAAGTGGCTTAATCTAAACTAGTTAAAGTTATGCTGAGGTACACTTGATTTGCTTTGTTTTCTTAAAATCATTTTATCATCCTATTGACAATATTACTCATGTATCACTGGTTTCTGGTGCTTGATTTATTGTTGACCAAAGCAGCAGGATAATTTCAGTGTTCTAGGTAAACTACTGAAATCTCTAATATTTGGTTAGAAGTTGAAAAAGAAGTGAAAAAGGAAATAGAAAATATACTCAATTGAATGTCTTTGAGAAGATGTGCCTTCTGTGGACAGTGCATAGTTCCTTGTGAAGATGCTTTTATTTACTTGCCCAGCTTCTGGATATTTAATATGGCATCTAGGAGTAAGTTTTGTGGGTTGATTTACTTCTCTTCATAAAGCATAGAGATACAGAAAATACAGTTCTCCAGAAAGTCATTGTACTGTTGTAAATCCAGAATCACCAGCTATTGGTTTGGTTTTGCTTCAGTCTGAGTTTGAAATTGCTTGATGCATTAGCATTTGCTTGATGCATTGATACATTAGGTGCTTACCCTTACTGGATTGGATCCTGTCAAATGTAGTTTGTTTAGTTTTGAAAAGCTTACATTTGTGGTGCCTCCTTTGTAGACAGTATTGATATCTTTGTAGCATTTGTTTTTCTTGAGCTTCAGTATATGCTCCGAGCCATGTGTTCATGTAGCTCTTGTCTTGAGGATTAGATTTGCTGCTGTGAAGGGCTTTTCTTACAGCTTGCTTGGTCCCTGAAGCAGAAAAGTGTTCAGCATTTAACTTTTCCTTGTGTATGAGGTGTGTAGAATTGACCATTTTGACTCCTACATGCCTTCTACCAGGTCACATATTGGTCATCACTTTGCCAGTTTTTTCTACGGTGTCTTACAGAGAAAAGTAAAATGATAAAAAACCAAAAATTCCAAACTTATGTCCACTCAAAATAAACAGAGCATATATGAAGTAAATCTCTAGTGTCTTTCCCCCCTTCCTGCTTAGGTGGAATTAGTATTCCCTGTGGGTGCACTGGTGTATAGGCTTTTGTCTGCAGAAGCAGGCATGCGGATAGTTTTTGTAAAAATAATTTCAGTGTCAGCCCAAGATAAAACTAGTAATAAAACTCTTTTCCTTCTGAATGTCAGTGTCAATTTTATTATTATCTTGTCTGGTATGTATGAGAGTCCTGGTGGATATGTTTTCAGCTTCTACTTTTTTACCAAAGCATGAACAGGGAAAGTAAAACTATTTTAAAAAAATTAAAAGGTAAGAGCATATCACAATCTGCAGGAGCTATAAGAAAACGATAAGAACTGGGGCATGAATATGTAAAAGAATTTTATCGTGTCTGTTTAATCTCTCCATGCCACAGCACAGAGCCTTAACTTTTTCTCCTCTTGAGAACCGTAGATTAATGTTCTGAGTCGGAGTATTGAGAGGAAAAGAAGAGAAAATGGAGAGAATTTTCATGGAAAATACAACCTGTTTCGTGCTTACTTTTCTTTAGCTCCAAGCTGCCCAAGTGCCCGGGTCCTGGCTCTCGATCCCTGCAGGTGGCAATCTTGTGCTGTCTGCGAGAAGCAGTTCCCAGCTGCAGCTGGGAGCCTGGGGGTTAAGGGCAACAGAGAGGGAATGGCAGCAGATGAAAGGAGAATTTATTTTTTTTCAGTTCTTTTCTTCAGCTTTTAAGTCTTGCATCCCACAATATTTCTTCAAAACTCCTTAATCCCCAGGACTTAGTGCAGCAATTAGCTGGCGAGGAGGTGAGGCAGCAGCAGCGCTGCTGCCAGAGCACAGGGGGAGGCAAAGCTGCAGCAGGGATGTTCTCCATGCTTCCACCTCAGCACCCAAACCCTTCTTCCTGTAGCTTTTCAGGGCTCGAGAGGGATCACTAAAGGAGTCCTAACTTTGTTTTCCCTTGTGCAGCATGACCCCGATGTTCACTAAGTTCACAACTTTCTTTAATTTCTGTTGAACAGAAATTGTTCCATGGAAGGATGGCTGAGAAGGATGTGGCCCATTCCAGTTCTAGGATTTGATGATTATTCATCTTTCAGCCTTTATCAGCAGGACCTAGAAGAGGGAAGGTCTTAAATTTAGAATACACTTTTGAAAATTTAATAATTTCCTGGAAGAAGATGAGGAAAGGAAAACAGCCTTCAATGACCAGTTTCAAGAGAAACAGGACTAACCGGACATTTTAATACAGTATTTGCAAGTGGTTTCCTGCCTCTGTTCTTTTACAATAAAATAGACCTTGCTGTGGTTTATGTACTATTGAAATTATGTAAGTGATTCTTTCTCTCTCTCTCTGTATATATATATATAGATAGATAGATACAGATATGTATATCTATATGGATATATATCTCTTTCTTTCTGTCTGTCTATGTATATCAGGATTACACAAGGATTAAATCTTAGCAGCTATGAATAGATCTAAGATGACCCTGACTCTAAAACTTCATACCCATGGATAGTCAATCTCTTTTGGGGGATGAGGAGGCTGGACAGACCCCCAAAATCTTTCTTAGACACAGCTTTGCAAAATACTTAATGTTGCATATTTCAGCAGAACACTTAATACATCAGGGAGATTTGAGAGAGAAAACCTGTGAGTGGGAACTGCAAAGCAGTTACTCTATGCAGTTCAGTACAGGGAATCAATTTATGTGGCTGTAGGAAAGTAAGTGAATTCAGAGCTCAGAATAAGGGATAGCAGGCCTGTCTGGATGTAAATCATGCAGCAAAATATCATCGTCCTGGCTCTTATATCAGTATATAGGTTAAAGAATTTCAAAACCTGAAGGGTCTAAGCATGGGCCTGACTTTATTTTGAGGTAATATGGGGATGCCATTTTGGAATGAAATGAGCTGAGTGAAATCATCCGGCCACTTGCACCCTTAATCTTTAGTTGATCTAGACATGCAAAGGGAATCTCACACTATGGACTTGCAGTGATTTAAGCCAGTTGTAATTTTGTGTGGTTCCAGGTCCACTTTCATTGCAGTGCATCTGGCCCTAAGGTGAGCTGGCTTAACTGGTCTAGGCCAGCTTTGGTTTTTCTCACTAGTGATTAGCTTTCAGTGATCGGATCCTAGAGCTGTTTGTTTCCAAGTCACCTCTCTTGAGAAGGGAGAGTGGAGTGGTTTTGTTGCATGGGATGTTATGGCAATACACCTTAGGCTTTGCTCTCATGCATCAGAGCAACACAAATAATAACCTGTGGTCACTTGCTTCTAAACCTACAGATAACTCCTTGAATGAGAGTATGGAAAGAAGTGATGCAATAACAAAGATCTGCAGTGTAGTGAACTCCAGAGAGGCTGGTGCACTGGGAAGAAGGAAAGAAAGCTGCATGATGCAGTATTTTTCTTGTTTAGAATTTCCCTCAGGCTAACATTATTCATTCTTGTGTTGGTTTTGTTTTTTTTTCCTTGACTAGCCACAGATTCAGATCTAACCCTGGTCTGGCCTTCTGTGAAAGTTAAATGGCAGCTCTCCACATGAAAAGAAATCAGACCTGCTTTTAAAGCTCCATGGGAGATAGAGGCAATAGACTTTTCTTATCCTAAGGCGGTCAGAAGTGCTGCTGACTAAAAGCTTTTTTGGAAGCTATGCAATGAATTATCCCAATGCACAGCTCAATTGAAGGGAAAAAGATCTGACAAGCCTGAGTAGGTAATTTTTCATTAAGGTGTTAGTGAAGCTTGACAATCTTGTTCTTCTTCTGCAACAGAAATCTGCTTCTAGCATAAACTATGTTCTAGAGGAGGGCTCTACAGGTGAGTCCAAACAAACTTGTTCAAGAAACTTGTTTTTCTAGAAGATCTCTTCAATCACTCTGTGTGAATTTGGTTTTCTTTTCATAGGAAATGAGCAAAAGAAATGATTGAGATGTGGTCAAGCCTTACTTTGTGTGCTATAGCAGGCAGTTTGTTCTATAATGAACAACTTAAAGCTGAAACAGTTCTTTTTAATAGCTGTCCTTTACTAAATAGTTTTTCTTTTTTTTTTTCTTCCTTATGAAATGTTTCTGTCTCTTTTAAAAATATACTCCCTATAGGAATGCTTCCACCAGAATATATGGATAACTTCTTTACTTGATTCTGTCAGTTTCATATCTTTGAATGATGAAAACAGAATTTTACCTTGTTACTGAATAAACACAGAGAAAAATGTACTTTTTAGTGTGTGGATTAGTACTAACTTTATCATTCTGGGGCTGGAAAGTCTTGCAAAACACAAATGGAACAGTCTTCACACAGATCTCTGAGAAGGAAATGCTGTTAGACCTTTTAGACTGGGAGACTACAGTGCCCCTCCATGTTTGTAGTCCAAGGGCATCCATGCCTGGCATTGAAATGGCATTTTATACTTCTCCCACAGTCAGGCAAAGAATTACAACTAAATCTGACTAAAGGAAAATTATAGTCTGGATCTAACAAAGGGCAATGAACTAAGGAAATTGTCTGTGAACTGGAAATTAAAATTTCAGGTCTGAGACCAATATGAAACTAGTTAACCTCTGTAATTCACAGTGCTTTGCCTTGTCGGAGAGATGCTATGGCACTTTCTTTTCTGACAAAAGAGAGGTTTCTGTGTTTGTGGACTGGAGGGTGGTTTCCTGTGTCTGAATGCTGGTGCAGCACTGCTGAAGGCAGACAAGATTTTGCTGTAGTACAGATCACTGCTTTCAGATGCAGGCTTTGATTTTTGCTTATTGCCAGCCTCTTGTAAATGAAACTGCCAACACTGCAGGAGAGGAGGGAGTCAAGGTCCAAATAGAAACAATGCAAACCGTACTGACCTGGGGAGATTGGGATCTGCACTCAGCCCTTCAGCTTTTAAATAAATCCAGAGCTGTGAGTGACAGAATTCAGTCCCCATTTTGCTGTACTCATCCTGTCATAGAGAAGAGTTGATTATAACTCCTCTCACCATTGGAAACACGGGTGCTTCTGTGGCCACAGAATTGGATAGGATTGGAAGGGTAGTGGGTCTTTGGGCTGGTCTGTGGAAGGTCAGAGAGCAGAACTGGCAGCTGCTGGGGAGATCAGTGTGCCCACTGAGGGAGCTGGAAGAGGGTGTATGCAAAACCCTCCTTGCTTCTGTTTGAAGTACCTTTAAAACTTAAAATATCATGGAGGCATCTTTTTTTTTTTTCCCTCGCTTAATGCTACTTGGTAAATTTGTGTGCTTAAACCATAACTTAATGCAATTATATATCAGCATTTTCTTTGTAAAATGTGTAGGCTTAAAAAAATGTTTTCTGTTTCTTTGTGGTAACACTTGAGCATGGCAGTTCTCAGGACAGTGTATGTCTTTTAGCAGGAAGAAAGAAAAAAGCTGTGTAATCTGGCAAGTGTTGGAATGTGGCTGTAATGACCAGTCAATGAGAACCATTGTGGCTCCTTTATATGCAATCTGTTAGTTCTTATGAAATACTTTTTGAGGGTCTGGGCACTTTAGGTCACAAATATAAAATGAGAGTACAGGTTTTTTTTAAAAATCATTATTGGGAAAATGGTGATTTTAATAAAAACTTCTGTCTGATTCTTGAGAGACGGTGTAAAGAAAAAGACTTGTAATGAGTATTTTTAAGTAGATGTACTTAAATTTCTTTAACCTATTCTGATTTTCATCTTCAGAGACTGCTTTGTCTTAGATGTAGAAAATTGTTTTAGCTGCAGCTGGTAGGAAATAAACCATTTACTAAGGTGATTTACTTCATTTACTTTGCATCTATACAGATGATATTCCTACAGCTGAACTCTTAGAACAATTTGCCTTTGCTTTTTTGATAGTTTCTAAGTGCTTCAACTATTCCTACTTAGACTGTCAAGTTGTATCTTCTGTTTTCCCTGAATTCTAGCAGTTTGCATTTTCTGGGATGTGTGGTTGCTCTTGGCTTGGTCTGTTTGATGGAAGTGATTAACACGTGCTAACATAACCATCTTGAGAGATGGCTTGGTTTTGTCTTGTGAACCTGTTTACTTACCTTCACTGTGTTATCGTTTCTGTCTTATGAAATTGCTGATTATTTTCTGGCAGTTAATACCCCTTTATTAGCTTTTCAACAGCCATGCAATGCAAAATTCTTCTGTATTGTTCTTTACAAGCAGCTCCTGCAGAATTCTGTAAATCATGTTACCCTGTTGCAGTTTTCCTGTACTGCTGTGGGTTCAGGTTGCACAGCTGTTCACATATTAAAAGCTGCTAAGAAACTTTGTGAGTCTCTGTTGCAGATGTCGATTCTAATTTTGCACAGCAAAGAAAACCTCAGATGCGATATTTTGCATTCTGTGTTTAGATCCTATATAGTCACATTTTTTTTTTAGATAGCTCTAGGAAACTGTATATGATGATTGTACCTTCTTATTCTGCTTCCCCTCCCTAAGTTTTGGCCAGTTTGACAAATAAGACTTTAAGTCAAGTATAACCATCTGAATGCAGCCTTAACTTGCAAGGTCTTTAATTTTCTTGCCTTAAGTATTTTTAAGTTTGAATTGAAGTTCAGCTCATGTCTCAAGGAAGGACTAAAGGAAGGGGGGGAAAAGGAGACTGAAGGAAAGGAGATAAGGCTTGTGGCAAGGATATTTTTTAGGACTTAAAGAACTTTTACCTCATGTTTTCTGTGTGACTCTGGGCAACTTCTCAAGGTCAAGTTCTAAGTTCACTTTAAAGTATGTGCTGAGATTAACAAAATTCATTTCTTTTTCATTTTAATGTAACATTGAATGTTTTTTTTTTCTTTTTGGCAGAAATGGGCCCATTAGGGCCGTTTGGAGAACTTGCTTGAAGAAGTTTTGCCATCTGAAGCTCCTTGACCCGGGCAATGCCCTCCCTCTGGTGCTCTGCTGTGGGGTGTTGCAGTCTCACCTTTGGTCCACTGTCTGTGTTTATTGTGAAGTGCTGAAGGCAGGCTGATGCTTTTTCATCATTTTGGGCAAAGATTTGACTTGATCTTGGAGGTATTTTCAGCTTTTAATGATTCTCTCATATGCAGACTCCATGTAAATTGAATCTTATTCCTGTTTTAATTTGGAATTTGTCAAAACTAACTTTTTTAGCAGACTGGTAGAAGCTTTAATTTGTTGCTGTTTGTCAGGTAAGACAAAAATCACATATCTTATCTGCAAAGGGCTGGAGGGTTAGCTGTCTTGCGTGGTGTGTCTTACTGCAGACAGCTAACAAAAAGAAGTCATGATACATGTCACCTGGAGTGGTTTGGCAGAAATAAGACATAAAATCTGGTGTCTTACAGGAAACACTGGCAAAATACGTGTAGAGTGAAAAGCATCACTAATTGCTGAAAATTATCAACATCTTTTTCATGTCCAAAACAATGTAGGTGAAGATGACTAATAAATTTGATGAATGCTCAAGATTTTTCTTCTGGGTGTTTTGTTTTGTTTTTTTTTTTTTTTTCTTTCTAATTAAGGCTCTTTATAAAGATTAAGAACTATTGTTTGGTATTTTCCTTAGTAGCGTTTCTTTAAAAGATACCTTTTCTTAATAAAGGTAAAAATGATTTGGCATGATTGAGCAAAGAGTTGTACTCTTCCCTAGAGGTAGAAAGTAGAAATGCTGCAGGTTGTGGTTGAAGGTTTTGGCGCACATGTTAAGACACAGCAACTCAGGGAATTTATTGTAAAGCCATCCCAAACACAAGCCTATGCTTGGTTCTGTGCTTGCAGAAGGGAGAATCTCTTTTAAATCACTAGGGCAGCATCTGGTTTAGGCGTGAGTAACAGAAGACTTGAATATGTGTGATTTTTCATTTGTCTAAAAGCAGGTAAAGTAAAAGTTTTCAGTAGTCAGCAATGTCGAGAATATTAGCTTTCAGTTGGATTGTACTGACTTCTGTGGCAACACAGAGAGGAAGTTATTTGTGTGACTAAATGGAGTTATGCTGGTGCCCAGCTTCCTTAAAAACCTCTTTTTTTTAAATTGCCTGCTTTATTAATTCAGTCTCACCTTTTAAAAGGTTACAGCCTGGTATTTGATCAAGGATCTATTCTCTCTGGAGAGAGAATGAAAGGGTGATTGACCTATAATGCACCTTATGATGGGCTTTGAGAATATGTTGGTGATGGGAAGATTATTGAAGACCGACAGGTGACTTCCATTTACAGTAATTTCACACTGATAAGTCGCACCTATTTCACTGAAGAATTGAGCCGATCCCGGAAGTGCACCTAATCACCAGGTGCGGCTTATTTATGGACAAATTCCAGCAAAATGCCAACCTGGAAGTGTGAGCTGGCCGGGGAGGGAGCTGCCGCTGAGCCACAGCCGGGCCAACCAGTGGGCGTGGGGCGGGTGGGGAGCTGCCATGGAGCAGCTGCTGGGTGGGCAGCGAGCTGGAGCCACCGGCAAATGGGCAGTGAGCCGCTTGCCGGCTACGTGTTTACGCGGCCAGCCTGCCGAGCCACTGCTTTTGAGCGGCACGGGGAGCCACCGTTGCTGCCAGGCAGGTGGGGAGCCGCGGCAGCCAGCGCCGGGGGCAGGAGTGCCAGGGCCCGCAGCACAGGGAGGGCGCCTGGGGCTGCGTTTAAAGGCTTCGCTGGTCTGTGAAAACTATTTGCAAATTCAGCACCTGACAGGAAACCCCGCAATCGCTCGATTCTGTTACTAACTCCTTACTTTGTTGCACATGGATCCTCACTTCAAAAAAAAAAAAAAGTGTGGCTTATCACCCGGTGCAGCTTATTTATGGACAAATTTTGTGGTCTTCCTGGCTACCCAGAAGTGCCACTCATAACCTGATGCGGCTTATGAGTGTGAAATTACTGTACATGTTTGCAGGTGGTAGGGGAAGGGTAGTTGAGTTTTTCATCCTTTCAGTCTACTGTTTCTATATAAGTTCAAACTAAGAGGCACATAAAATTAAAATAGGGTTTCCAATAGACCAACTTGTGTTAATGTTGATTCCAGTGTTTGTTCCTGCAACAGTGGTGGCATTTACATGTGGTATAGCGATTTACATTTTATTACCAAATAGTAATAAAATGGCACAGTGATTTGCATTTTATTACTAAATCTTGGAGAATAAGATAGGGATACAGTAAGAGTAAGGTAAAAATGTTTTGTTTCAACATTTGCAGATTATCTAAGATCTAAGCCTATATTGTTCCTACTGCTGCAGAAGTGTCACACATGGGTTGAAAAGAGCTCCCTAGATTAGAGCACTTCAAGAGCTCACACTGACAGGCATTATCAAAACATCAGCTACATGGAATTGGTCTGTGTAGTGAAATCCAAGGGGTCTGCCACACCCAGCTAGTGCCCAGGAAACTTCTTTTAGTGGCTGCACTTTGTCTTTGTAGGTTTCCAAATGCAGCTGGTAATGCTCTGCCAGGTTAGGGGGAAATGGGGGGAATTGCTGGAGCAGAATGTGCTCATCTCCTCTAATTACATCCCTCTGTCTCCACACCATAGTCTATGATGCTCAAGCTATTTGTGAACACAGTCCCACAGCACAACATACCTGGTGCATATGCTGCTTCCCAGGTGAAGGTGTTAATATATGATAAAATATTGTCTGATTGATTGCACAAACTGAACACTAATGATGAGTGAAGTTACTCTTACCTTGAAAGTGTTGGACAACTTTCTTTTCCCCCTGAATAAAAATATAGATAACTGAAGGAATTTGACATGCCCAAGTTAAGGTTTTATTTTTGAAGTAAATGAAGAGAGGCTAAGTACAGTAATTTCACGATTATAAGCCGCACCCGAATATAAGCCGCACTTTTTTTTCCCTTTTTTTTTTTTTTAAAGCGAGGACCCATGTGTAACAAAGTAACAAGTGTAGTAACAGAATCACACCAGCACATGGTTTGGTGTCAGGTGCTCAAGTTGCAAACAGTTTTCATAGACCAGCGAAGTCTTTAAAGTCAGCCCCAGGCGCCCTCCCCAGCCGGCTCTCACTTCTGGGTTGGCATTTCGCTGAGATTTGTCCATAGATAAGCCGCACCTGAATATAAGCCGCACTACTGGGGTAGGCTGGATTCTTCAATGAAAAAGGTGCGGCTTATAATTTTGAAATTACTGTATACTGATTTCAGGCTCCACTAATTATTTGCTTATGGATAAAGGAGGAAGAGTGTAAACTCTTCTCTTGGATCACCATAGGATCAGTCTGGTCAATCACTGACAGTTTCTGGAGGAGACAGCAAATGTATTAATTGATACATCACTCAGTCTTTAGTATTTAGTAACAGCTTTTCTCAATTCCTCTCTTCTTAGAATGTGATGACAGATAAAGCAATAGCTTAAACTATTAAAAAAAATTCTTTAAAAAATTATCTCTGACAACACTGTTGATAAGGCATCAGGGACGAGTTGTACTATAAAAGAGCTGTAAAAGAAAGTGGTATATAGTTTTTTTGTTGTCAATTTGGTACTCTGAGGAAGTTTATAGCTCTAACAGCTGACCTCTGGATGTATTCCAGGGCAACCTGAAAAGATGAAGTGTATTCCTTCTATAAATAGGGAAGATGGACATTTGAAGACTTGTCCCCTCATTCTCTTAGTAGGAAGAATGTTGTAGCAATTGATAAATCAAATTATCAGTTTCAGGGCTACCAAGCTAATCGTGAACCCCAGATAATTAATATGTTTAGAGTATGTTGATCTGTTTTGAGACTGATCTAAGGGGAAGGTGATACTTCTCCACTTCTTACTGCCTGAGCATGCCATAATGGTCTTTTTCAGAAGTACTACTCCAAGTTTTAGTGCCATTTCACCACACAAATACAAGTAGGGTTTTGTTGTGATTTAAAAATTATTATTACAGCATAGAAAGCAGTTTTGTTTAATGTTAATAGAAATTTATTCTCATTGTTTCTAACAAGAGGTAGGTGGGGAAGGCAGGGAGTAAAAATTGGAACGGAGAAGGTAGCCAGTTTTGAAGAAATTAAAAAGTAATAATGAAATTAAGACTAGAGGAAAAACTAAAAATATTTTGAGAAATATCAATCTGTGAGTTTTTGGTTTAATTGATTCAGCATTTGAGAGCTCCATGATTTTGAGATGGGGAATTACAGTAATTTCACGACTATAAGCCGCACCCGATTATAAGCCGCGCATCCGGGTAGACCATGAGATTTGTCCACATATAAGCCACACCTGAATATAAGCCACATTTTTTTTTTTTTTAAAGCGAGGATCCATGTGCGACAAACTAACAAGTTAGTAACAGAATCACGCCAGCACGAGGTTTGGTGTCAGGTGCTCAAGTTGCAAACAGTTTTCATAGTTCAGCGAAGCCTTTAAAGGCAGCCCCAGGCACCCTCCCCGGCCAGCATTTCGCTGGGATTTGTCCATATATAAGCCGCACCTGATGATTAGCCACACTACTGGGGTACGCTGGATTCTTCAATGAAAAAGGTGTGGCTTGTAATCGTGAAATTTACAGTAATTCTTTCTACTTTCTTCCATAGTTTAAATAGAATTTCCAACTTTTCAAGATAAAATCTCTCCCTGCAATTCTGAGCATCATATAAAAGAAGTTCATTGAAAACATGAGAAGTGAAAGACACTATTTTTTTCATCCTTCTCCAATCAATTCGATTCTCCAAGTTACAAGGTATTTAGGTTTCATCTAATTTTTTGCCAGAAGATTCCTAACTAGCGTTGTTCAAAACTGGGAATAGGATTAACAAATGGCTTATACTTGGCCTTGTGCTTGTTCATTGTTCTTGGGGACAGGAATCCTTCACCTCATGCATTGAGGCAAATATATATTGATTTTAAAAAAAGTTCAAAACCAGCACAGAGGGAGTAATCTTTGCTATCCAAATTCTGGTCATAACTACTAGATCTCTAAGAATGTCTGATTATATGATACATATATTGGAGTTTCTATCTTTTTTGTTGTTTTTTTTTCTTTTTCTTTCATATAAGTGCTAATCTTCTATTGGGTGTATGTATAATCATGTAGTGACTTGTCCGAGGAACTTCGGGACATACTGCAGAATTTTATTCCCATAAATGCTTTTGTAGTTGGAATCTTTGAAGGAGCTCTAAAAGAAAAACATCCAATAGTTATGTGAGCTGTATTTGGGATTGGGGAGAAGGAGAAGTATGTTCATAATCATCTGGTTTGTAATGGTCTAGAAGAATTATTGTCATCTTGAGCTGAGTTATTTTAAGTGATGTGGGAATTGTTTCTTTCACACATAGAGTATTTGTAAGAAGCTGATAAGAGAAAATGTTGCAACTCATATAGAATTGTGATCAAATCCTAAATTAGTAATTTGATTGACTTGCATTAAAATTAAATGGGACAACCAGTTCAGTTAAAAGTAGGTAGAAATTTAGAGATGTATCTTCTTGCTTCCTACTGATACACATGATTTTGTTTGAAAATCTCGCCATACTGAAGTGATGAATGATGCTGAAAGTTCTAAGAGGCATCAAAGATGTGGGATTTGATAAAGTTTCTGCAACGTTATTTTTATGAAGAAAGTACCCTCTCCCTTTTCCCTGAAATTAAACTAGGAAAAGAAGCCTCTGCTCTGCATGGGAACAGTGGTAGATCATAATGAACGAGGTCCTCCTTGTTTATAGCACGAAAAACCTGTCAATTTTGCACCCTATTTCTTTTGACTGTTTCAGCAACTAAGTATGTTAAAGGTATTTTTGTTTTGTTTTGTTTTCTGGCCTTAGTAGTTTCTTGTCTCGTATTGTTCAGTTTGATGTTTTTGTTTCACTTTTCTATTTTATGAAGGCGGGATTTTCTTCAAGACCAAGTTCCCTTTAGGTCTTTTAGCTAATGCAGAACTGGGTGGAACTGCAAATTTTGGATGTTGTGATTATTTCCTCTAATGTGAGCTGTAATTGGAATGATTGAGGTTGCTAGATCAGCTCATGGCCAAATAAATATATATTTCCTTTAAAATGTAGGGAGCAAGAATGGCCCTTTATCCTTCTGAGAGATTAAAAGCTTCCTTAATGGCACTGTAGCTTGCAGTTATTTATTTATTTATTTATTTATTTATTTAAAATGTGGCTTTTCTCACTTTACTGGGGAGAAAAAAATCCCCCAGAGTGGAAGAAGCAATCAATTCAAAAACATAGCTTTTAACAATCAATTATTAAATTATTTTAGATTAGCTGGTGGTTCACATTTTGAATCATGTTAATTTCAGCAATGTGGAAATGACATTTTCAATTGAGCGGCTCGTTGATTGACTGTTGCCAAAACAAACTTTCCTTTTCTTGTCAGAAGAGGGTCTAGTAAAAAGGTAAATGAAATTAATTATGAAGAAAGTAATTTTAAAATATCGTTGAATGGAGGTAAATCTGCTTTCAGGAGACAAGGAAAACAAAAGTGAAAGACACCTCTTTCCTTGTCCCATTAATCCTGATTAAAATGCCGCTGTAAATGGTCAGGGTTTATATGTTGAGATATTCGGGGAAAACCAAACTCAGGAAGACCTCTGGAAAACTAGTTTTAACTATTTACTAGATATCACTCTTTAAAATATTATTCTATACCTGCTTTTGCTATTCCTCAGACATAAAGGTAATCTGGGATTCTAGTAACTCTCTCAATTTGGTGTCATAGGTAAAAAGTTGTGATTTCACATTTCAAGTAAGCTTTTAAATAAGGAGAGAATGCTGGTTACTGTGTCATTCTGGGATTTTAGACAGTAATCTGAGGCCTGACTTGATGGTTTTGGATGGCATGTACAGAATGACTTTGTCCTGACTGGATTTGCAGTAAATGACTGAATGTTTTTCACTCTGGTTTCACAATGCTTTGTATATTTGTAACCAGGCTGTGGAAATACCTCCATAGCAAGCACACAGGTTGATCTGTGTTTTCATTAGCATCTGTCATTGTACACAGAAATTGTATGGAGAAATAACCAGGAAATAAGTAGGCTATTGTAATCATGCATCCATTTAATCTACAGAAACGGAGTTCAGGTCTTGGTTCAGCAAGAGTTTAATTCTGTATAAGTGTTCAAAGTAGGAAACCTGTGGCATCCAAACCAACTCTTACAACTCTGATGCTTGTGTGACTATGGCATTACTAAAGTCCTGATTTCTAAGTTCTTTGGGTTGGAATCTTTGCAAAGATGTCAGTGGGAGTATCCTCCTCTGTGATACTACATCAGTTGCAATGTTACAGATTCTCCATGGGCTCAGAATCAGAGGAAAGATTTCTTTGGCCAATGGCTCTGAGCTGATGATAGCCAGAGATTGTAATGGTGTTGAAGAGAAAGGGGAATGAAAGTGCTAATTTCCTCCTGCAGATAGTCCATGTTGGAGGGGGACTTAATCAAAGCATCATTACTTTAATGAAATTCTCATATAAAATGCAGGACACTCGATGTAATTTATCTAAATTAATTACTCTCTGCTACTAAAAGCAAGTTGTATGAAAAATTATTTGTTCTGCCTATTCATCCATTCTTTATCAGACCTTTTCCTACTCTGATGCAACATAAGAAGCAGAAGCAGCGTTTTTCATGGTGCTGAGTGGATTAATTTGCATTGATCTCAGGCTAATAGATGAGTTATTTCATCCAAGACAGCACTCAGTAGTTTTAATAACACAGTATTTTTCTGTGCCTAAATTAACTATCATTTTACAAGTAAGCAAAATACAAAATTAATTATTTTTTAATTATTATTTTCAGTTGTGGTTTTTTTTTAAAGTTTGAAAAAGTTTAGTTTTAAAATAAATTAAAAAAAAACATAAACCAGCCAATTTCCTGTGTGCATGCTAACACAAATCCCAGGTAGGATTTTGTGCTCATGTTACAAATAACAATGCTCCTAACATCTTTCTGATTATAAATTGTGTTTACACTTCAAATTTGTCTGTAAAAATCAGATGCATCAGATAAAGAGCTTCTCCATCCAATTAGAGTAAAGGAAGATGAATGCCTCAAGAAGCAAGGTGAATCAGCTTTAAAAAACTGAAGTATTGCCCTGTGGGACACAAAGTGTGAATCCTGAGTAGAAGTTACAGTAATTTCACACTCATAAGCCACACCTGGTTATAAGCCACACTTCGGGTAGTCGGGAAGACCACGGAATTTGTCCATAAATAAGCCGTGCCGGGTGATAAGCCACAATTTTTTTTTTTTTTTTAAGCAGGGATCCATGTGAAACAAAGTAACGAATTAGTAACAGAATCGTGCGATTGCGGGGTTTGGTGTCAGGTGCTCAATTTGCAAACAGTTTTCACAGTGAAGTCTTTAAACGCAGCCGCAGGCACCCTCCCCATGCTGTGGACCCCAGCACTCCTGCCCCCAGCGCTGACTGCTGCAGCTCCCTGTGCCGCTCAAAAGCGGCAGCATGGCAGGCTCGTCACGCAAATGCAGCGCCGGCAAGTGGCTCAGCGGGCTGGCCTTGCAATCGTGGCGCTGGCAAGCAGCTTGGCTTCACGCAATTGCAGCGCCGGCAAGCGGCTCGGCTTTGTGCGATCACTGACAAGTGGTTCACCAGTGGCTCCGTGGCAGCTCCCTGGCCACAGCTCAATGGCAGCTCCCTCCCTGGCTGGCTCACACTTCCGGGTTGGCATTTCACTGGAATTTGTCCATAAATAAGCCACACCTGGTGATTAACCACACTTCTGGGATCAGCTCTATTCTTCAGTGCGGCTTATCAGTGTGAAATCACTGTATGTCTTAAATTTTATTGCCCATAATCCTGTTGTTTTTAAATGCAAGGGATGTGTTGTTAGGATACTGCTGGGAGCCAAGAAAGCAGCCTTGTTCTCAGGCTGCTCAAGGACTAGAAATGATAACAATGATTAAACATCTGCTGGAGACATGAGAGATATTTTCATAAAAGCATGTTTTCAAGAGGTGTTACCTTCCTTGCACCAATCACATTTTGTCTGGTCTCGCTTCATGAACTGTTCTATGTAAGTGTGGTGTTTCTTTAAATAAAGGGCTTTTTCATTCTCCATTGCACAAAGGAACTTCATTCTGTATTCTTTTAGCTGCTCGCATAGCCCAAAATGCAACAGGAATGATCAACAAGAATAAGCAAAAGCTGAATAGCTTTTGTTTCTAATCTGGCCTAAATGTTGAGCTTTCTTCATAGCAGCAGAAGAATAGTGCAGCATGGCGTCTTCATGGGTTGGGGTAGAACCATAGCCAAATTTCTTTATGTGGATTTGGGTTTGGTGTCCAGTTAGGGGCTTCTTTAGTGCTGAATCTGCTACTCCAGAGCCAGGGTAACAGAGGCAATACTTGGAATCTGAGACTCTGAAGTCTTCAGGTTGTTGGGAGGAGGATGCTGGGTTGAGCAGAGCAGTCGCGTGGCTCAGCACAGAGTTTTTGCTGCCACCTGAGTGCTTGGGCCAGTTCTGTGGAACTGCAGGGCTGTACATCCAGTGTGTCTGGGTTCAGAGCTGGGATCAGTTCTCTCCATGGTCCCTTTGTGGTTCTCCCATGAGGATACAGATAATGGCATATGGTTACTGAGCTGTAACAGTGTGTAATATTAAAATCAGATTGTCCTTACAGGAACAGGATATGGGTTTTCAGTGCTGTTGCCTGTTGAAAGCTTGCTCACAAACTGGAGCTGGCAGACTGGATTGTGAATGCTCTTCATCTTGTCTGAGCAGACAAACCTTCATTTTCTTAGTGGGAAATTCCTAAACAGTTTTTTAAAAGGATGAGTCACTTTGATACGTACTAGGAACAGCTGTTGTGCTGGTTCTTAGCTCTCAGCTGGAACCTAAAACTGGCACAGTGTCTACAGCACAAGGTTGATCACAAACCTCTGCTCAGGGCCCTGTCACACAGAGGGAAAGCGGCTTCTCACAAGTCATCTCATCTGGGTGGGGGACTGTCACGGCAGAACTGGTGCAGCATAGATGTAGAATCATTTACAGCTACTGTGTAAGCACCTTGAGCTGTGTCCTACCATACATACAACTTCACAAGGCAAGAAACAGGCAGAGGGCTCAGTATGATTTTTAAATAACTGAGACTTAGCCATTAAAACTATCTTCATTTTTACAGTAATGTGGGATTTTAAAAGCAGCTAATGGAAATATTTCTAATGTTACTTTCGGAGCCATTCTAATACTTCTGTGTAGTTATAAACTTAGTTGTCATCCTGGATATTTTTCCCAGCATTTTCACTTTATCTGGGAAACTTTAAGCCAACTTATTTGTTCTGACTTTTGAGCTTTGAATATTGGAGCTCTTCTTATCAGAATGTTCTGTTATTACTCAGACTATGCGAGCCTTGCATACTTTGTTTTGCTCAGGTTTCATGAAGTCTTGATTTAGAAAAGAAAAATCGGATGTTTCTCAGCGTATGCTCAGAATGCACAAAGGCATTTTCCCAGGAACAAGTCCTGTCTGCTGAGGAAAGTTTTGTGGAATATGTGCATTCAGCCTGGTAGCTAGCGTATTGAGTTGTGAGTGGGCAAAATAGTGGAAACAGAATAGTCTTTGGGAGTCTTTTGAATGAATGCACAAGTGCTGTAAAGGAAACTTGTGTTTCTTGTGTATTCGGGATAGTGTCTGTATAGTCCATAGCTAAACCCAGTGGAGTTTCTCTCATATTTAGGGAACATTGAGGCGGAGAATGGTTAGTTTGAATAGATTATCTTCAGGAAATGTCAGCCTAATTACTGTTTTAGGTTTAAATTTGAGGGCTATCTGGAAGAGTCTGGATAAGCACCTGAACTTTGCAGTACTTATTTGAACTGTTTGAAGGTAGCTTGCTGGTAGCTGGAAGTCCCTGGCTTATTTTTTCCTTTACCAGTGAGACTTTGATTTTCCCCACACAATTGGCTTTGCCTGCCTTTGATTCTTGGCAGTTGCAGCTTGCTTGCTCCCTGGCTAACCCAAATGTGCTGACATTCAGGTGGGAAAGGCCATTTTAGGCAAATGTGAAAACAAAGGTCGAACTGACATCATAGCGTATGCTGGAAAAAATGTGACAAGCACAAATTTTACCAGCTCGGTCTAATTAAAGCCTCTAGGCAGACATGATTAGCAGCTTCCAACCTTCCCAGTTTACACTGGTCATATTTTCACTTTGTTTTTTGCAAACAAATTACAATGGACACTGCAGCATCCTGAAATCACCCTTTGGCTTACTTCTGAGACTTGACTGAAGCCAAAGATACGCAGGTGGTTCTGACAGCTGCACTCAGCAATAGACTCTAGACTTGTGCCCACAGTAAGTAGGTTAATCCACTGCTTCTGGCATCGTGGCTTAGAAGAAACTCTTTGAAAATATAACTGTTGTACATTTCAGTTGTACACTGAAATGCTGTTTCCCTTTCCACTGTTAAAATAGGTTTATTGAGATTTTCTTCTCCTTTGTTAGCAATTGTTAATGCTAATACTTCTATTTTTGCATTGCACTATATTTCAAAACCTGAGTTTGCTGAAGTAAAAAATTGAGTGATGTTTATTTTTTTTGGCAGGTGGAATCAAAGTACACTTGCAAATATTTGTAATTGTTACATCTATGTGGGAACTTTTGTCATTCATTTCTCTTAAGAAAAATACAATCACTTCAATAAAATCAGTCTTTTGGGCAAGTTAGGTTTTTACTTTGAGCTCTGATGAGCTGGGTAAGTTTGTTTCCACTCAATGTAAATGTGGTTTCAGATTAGAACTCATGAATAACAAAAAGGCAAAATAACAGGCATGTTAATGGGCACTGATTAAACTCAGTGAGAGACAGATGCATTATTCCTACATTATTAACTTTCTGACACAGCTTAAATTTCCATAAATTAAATTTGCATGAATGGTTTGGACCCCCTGCAGAATAAAATGCTTGGTTTTGGTAATAGAGTAGAAGGAAATTTAAGTCAAAGGTGACATCTTAACTGATTGAGAGTTGATGAAATTTCTTATCTGTCTTGACAGTGCAAACTCCTTGTACTCTGGGTCACACTAGTGGGACCAAGCATCTTCACAGTAATTAAACCACTCTCCAACACCTCTCGTTCTGAAATTGAGGCTATAGGCTGTTTGGTATATACTTTTCTTGCAGTATGTATGGTCCCCAGGGAGGTGGGAGAACCCAAACACTGAAAGAAGAACAAGGGGAATGGAGACAGAATTCTACATAGATTCTTTTTTTTTTTTCTTTAGTACATACATGCATGTATTTGTGGTTTCTGTGAACTAGACTTTATCTGAAAATCAGATCTGAGTATTACAGTAAGGTTTTAGCTGATGAAATGTGCAAGTCCTTTTTGCAAGTGGAAGAAAAATTTAATAGTTGTATACAGTCTTAAGAGATGGAGGACTTGCACAACTGTTACTTAGTGCAAAACAATGTTTAAGATGCATTGGTTAGAAGGTTTAGGGATGGATTAGTTCAATGAAGAGTTCATAGTGGGTTTATTGGAATTTGTTAACTCTTGTGTAGTATAAGCATAGACATTGTTTTTTAATACAAATAGTTACTAAGTATTATTAGAATTTGTTATACACATGGAAAGCAGGTGAGCTCATTCACAGAAACAAAGCAAACTGAAAACAATATGGTAGCAAATACTTTTTTTAAAAGTATGTTCTGCATTGAGAACTTACCTGGTGTTGAGGCTTGAATGTTGGTCATTTTGCCTCTGTGTAGTCTTCTCTCTAGAAAACATTGGTTCCCTTTTTCTTTCCTGTCCCTTTGCCAAGAAAAAGGAAGCTGGTTTCCAATGAAGATTTTGTTTCTTATTTATCCAGCTGATTACTCCATCAAGATGAATATATCTAAGTAGTTGGAGAGGCTGAACCTGTGGCACTGCTGGCTGATTTATTTGCAGGTCCTCATTAAGTTTTTTTTCTTCAAGTGGATTTTTTTCCAGCCTCGCCTCTTGCATCTCTAAGAAGCATATTGTGCATTCTTACAGCAAACCATTTTCCATTGTGAGCTTTTATGCTTCTCCCTTTTTTCCCTTCTTTACTTGATGTCATGAAGTTATTTCATGATGTGCTGTGTATGAAGATTGTTTAAAGTAATTTGATACTTTTTTTTATTCCACTTGATTAAGATAAACTTGCTCTGGTTTTATTCTACATTACAAAAAGATCACTGGGGAAACTTGAAGAAATTATATAAATGTTTAAAACTTACTTACTCTTTTAAAATATTTTATTGGTTATTGCATAATTAATTTTACTTAGTAAAAATATCTCACTAATGACAACATTTTCTAATTGCTGATGGAAAAGATGGCATGATTATGTTCTGGAGGCAAGAAAAAACAACTTTCTGATGGATTGGCTAAATGCTTTTCATCAGGCAAAAGGGGCAATGACTATTAATGTGGGCAGCAAGAAGAAGTAGAGCCCAAGACTGAATTCTTCCTGTGTCCAATTCAACACACATTTCTTTTGCTTTCTCACACATTTAGCTTTATGACTCACAGGTAATGTGTTTTTAGGGGAAGGATGGGGAGAGAACAGCTATCTGAAAAGGCCCCTGAAAGAATATCTGTTCACTTGCAAGTGGGTAAAAAAAAACATGTGAAACGTAAGCTTGTATTGAAACTTTGTGCTGAGTTGGACATGTTCATGGCCCTCTCTCATATCAGAAAATGATGATGTGACAACTCATCAGAAAGAGCTGATCATAGTTTCGAAAATTACAGTAATTTCATTATTATAAGCCGCTCCTTTTTCATTGAAGAATCCAGCCTACCCCAGTAGTGCGGCTTATATTCAGGTGCAGCTTATCTATGGACAAATCCCAGTGAAATGTCAACCCGGAAGTGAGAGCCGGCCGGGAGGGTGCCTGGGACTGCCTTTAAAGGCTTCGCTGGTCTATGAAAACTGTTTGCAACTTGAGCACCTGACACCAAACCATGTGCTGGTGTGATTCTGTTACTAACTTGTTACTTTGTTACACATGGATCCTCGCTTTAAAAAAAAATAAAAATGTGCGGCTTATATTCAGGTGCGGCTTGTAGATGGACAAATCCTGTGGTCTACCCAGCTACCGGGAGGTGTGGCTTATAATCAGGTGTGGCTTATAATTGTGAAATTACTGTAGTTTGTATACCTGGGAGACTTTGACTTGATGTTTTCAATGCAAGGCACATTAAAGAGAGCCAGTGCACAGTGTTGAGTCAGGCTTTGTGCAAACGTGTCACAGCTCTCACTTGTGTTGCTGCTTCTAGAAGAGCTGTGAAGTCTCCTCTTGTTTAAAAGCTCTCATTGCACTCTGCAGGGACATCAGATTTCCTTAGTGAAACTCCTTATTAATTTTGAATCTTAGTGACTATGAATAAAATCTTTCAAAATAGGCTAATTGGCTCAAAGTATTAAGACAGAATTTTTATTCCGTGAGTCTGATGTTAGTGATGATTCTTGAGCAAAGGCATTAGTTAAAGCATTTCCAGAAAAATAATTGCTGAAATTATTTACAGGAATCACCATCCATTTTGATGGTTGGGTATGCTTGATACAGCAAGGCTGGGATCACAAAATAGATTCCTTTCTGTGTGTGGAGAGAACTTCTGCCACAACAGAGTCCATGTCAAAAGCATACCTGATAGTTCAGTCCTATGCAAGTTTTGAATGCCTTTGTGTTTTTACTGCTTTGGCCAAATATATCGATTTATGGCAGTTTGTAAATGTCATTAAATGTCATTTAAGCCTACCTGTTCCTCTGGCCTTCTAGAATTCCTGAATTAACCATCAATAGCAGGGTGCTGCCTATTACTCTATGGTGTTGTTTCACAGGTTAATTGTGTATTGCCTTGAAAATCATGCTTAAAAATACATGCTTTGAATCATAAGGGGCCGTATAATGTTGACTGAGGTTGTGGTTAGAGACAGACAACATGACCCTCTGTGATCCATGTGATAAAAAGCTCTCTTTATTGTTCTGCATCCTCCTTAAATAGGGAGTCTGAATTTCCTGGGCATACACATGATTAATTACAGTTCTAGTCAGTCATTTCCTTGGCCAATGATACATCTGTGCTTAGAGTTCAATGGATTGGCTGGGATTTGTTCAAATCCATCCTATCATCACTCAGCCAGGTACCTGCCCACTTACAGGCTGGTTGAGTTTCAGGTTGCAGCTTTTTGACCAGCTGCAATGTGACAGGGCTGGGGAAGCTGCATTCTTTTTGTATGTTTGTGGATTTTTTTTCCCACTGGTTGGGATCTCCAAGAACTGGAAGTGAAGGAGCATAGCTGAGATCATGCTTTTTTTTGACCCTTTAGTCTGTAGACATATAAAGTATCAGACTGAGATGCAGGAGATGTGGGCAGAACAGAGGCTTTTCAGGCTTTTCCCTTCTGACCCATGGCAGAAGCAGATGGATGGATGAGGTAATTTACCTGTCTGGACTCAGTCACAGCCACCTTCCTGGTCCGGGTTTTAAAAACGAGCTTGCTGTTGTGACAACAGGATACTGATTTGGCCATTTCAAGGAAAGGATGTGTACAGACTGTTTATAGAATCTCTAAAGTAGGAATACTTAGAATAGACATTGTCACATATATTATAAAAATAGTAATGTGGACATTGTAATCAATATTAACTCTGATTACATAACCAGTGCTTCTTTCTAATATGTGGAGAGAGTACTCTAAATAATGTAAGGAATTAACAATTCATGAAAAGCAGCCACTTTGAGCTTCAAAAAAGTCATTAAACACCACCTTTCAGATTTTTAGCATTGTTAAGTTTCAGTATTCAAATCAAATAGCTTCAGATGCACACACACAAGTCATGCAGTACTTCTTTTTGCAACTGAATCAACAAATAAAACATAAGTGAAACATAAGTTTATTTTTGCTATTTAAAAGCCTCACATTTTATTCAGATCAGTCTTCAACATTTGACATGATGACAAGAGTTTGTTAATGTATTAACTACTAGAAGAACACGCCTAATGAGATTAATGCTTTATTTTTATCTTGGCATGTGTCTTAAGCTCTTTTTAAAAAAATATGTGGACTACAATATGGCTTTGTTTGTAAGAGGTGGATCCAGTGTCTGTGTTCTGCTAGAAGCATTTTGGAAAAATGAAAAATAGATCAATATGTGTGGCATAAATGAGTATGTTCCTGTCAATTCAGACATACGTAATTTCCATGTCTGATCTTGGGGGGAATGTTCTCGTGTTCTTTTTTCCATGTGACTGAGGTTTCTTGTATAAGCAGCCCCAGCTCATAATGAGGTGATGAGAGATCCCCGTCTTAGGAAGGGGAGCTCTTCATTGTAAAATGCAATGTTTTATGTGCCAGAGATTTTGTGATCCAAGTGTATTTAACCATTTATTTGATGGCAGTGTTAAAGAGTTGTATGAAGTGATTTACTGCTGTGAAGCCATTTGAGTAGAAACCTGAGCAAAAAAATGTTTGTAGGGGTTTTTGTTTGTTTTGTTTTAAAACTGATTCTGCCTTGTGCTTGCCTGAAAAGTGAAATATCCTGTGACAGGGATGGAGAAGAAGAGATGTAAGCTGGTATGGCTGAGTAACAGCTTTGTTGACATTCTTGTTCTGGAGGAAGTTGTACTTTCTTCTAGTTTGTCGTTCCACATTCCCTAAATCTATCTTTGCCATGACTGTTGAAGGACAATACAGAAAATTCAGAAGCTTCTGGTTCCTTAACTGTTTTAATGTAAATTTAAGAATTATTAGCAAAGATTTAATACATCAGTCTGATGATTTTCATTTGAATGCTTTCTCTTTCATTAATGCCCTGCAAAAACTACTGATTTAGAGGAAAATAATACCTGTGTGAGAACAGCTCTGCTTTGGGCTGGATCCAGATTCTTTTGCATTGCATTATAAGAGCAGGTGAGCAATGAAGCGTGTTTTTTGTATACCATTCTACCTTTGTATCTTTTTGGTGTGTATCTTTCTTTTCCTCCTTGCTTTCACTCAGACAAGTCTTTCTGTGTGCATTTTATCTACATGACGCACATGTTTTTTCTCAAAGAGTAGAAGATGGTCCAAGAACAAGGAAGAAGCTGCCCTGGCTGCCATCTCAGTCAGGCTGTGTTCACTGTCTAGCACACTGATTTTTGTGTTTTGCAGTTATGAGTAAGATTTGCAAACTGAATTAGAAAAATACCTTTGATAAACTATAAAGCCTCTTGTGGTCTAATCAGATGCCTGGTTGTGACAGCTACAGCTGGTCTGAAGCTGCGCAGATAAATTTGGTTACAGAACCCCAATTTGCCTAGCCTAGTTCATTAAAGAGTAGAAGTAAACAAGTCCCCAGGGGAGGCAATGATAGGCTGGGTTCAAATTCAAGCTGGGGACCCCAGGCAATCCCATTCAATGCTGAGTGCAGACATCTAGTTGGCCAGTGAGCTGGGCAGTGTTGAGACCTTGACCAGTCGGTGTTCAAGTGTGGGAATTGAGCCCCCTATAAAAGGGGCCGTTCATCAATAAACATGGGCTGTTGTCACTTGAGCTTCAGTGTGTTCAGTTGTGTGCCTGTCCCCAAAACTGTCACTAAACATAACAGATGGTTGCTTTTTATTTTCTGTAATGCTCTGTTGTTCTAGACTATGTGCTTGAGTTAGGCGTGACTTTTTATATGAAATTCACTTCCTTGCTGGTATTTCTGAGAGATAACTTGTAATGTAGAATTGATATTGGTTTGCCTCACTGACAGAGGCAGGTCTCTGCACTGGTGTTCAAAATTTCCAGTCTGATTGTGGGTTGTAACTAATGACACACAAAGGATATTTCCACTGGAGAAAATGTGCAATAATTGTATTGAAATCTTCTATTTTTAGCATGTGATAGGGTGCCTTAGTGCCTTGTGTTTAGACCAGCTGTTGCATTTTTTGTGACTGATGTGCTTTTTTCCCCGGAATTCTAGCAATTTGCCAAATGAAGGAAAGTATTTGAATAGGTGCAATGCATCTTACAAGGCACAATGAGAAATCTGCTTCTGTAGCAGAATCAGTGAAAGAGATAAATGTGAGGGATTAGTGTGAAAGAAAAAAGTTGTGAAATACTGTGGTTTATCTTAAAAAAAACCCTACTTGTTATAAGAAGGCTTGACAAAATGGTGTGTATTTACTCACTAGTTAGAGTTGAAAAGTTGTTTGTTTGCTTGTATCTAGAATGTGTTAGTCTGTGTAAATATAGAGTAAGGAGAAATCCTCTTCAGTTTTGAGAGAAAAGTCAGCTTTGTAAAGGAAGACGTGAATGCCTCTAAGAAGTGTACCCGGCTTTGGTAGCATGCATATTGTACAGGTTTCTTCCCATATTAAAGCATTGCAGTATGAGAGTATTCTTGTTTTAGTTCTTCTTGTTTCATATTTGTAGGTGTTGGCACTGACAGATAACTAAAACACTACATGCAAGAACAAGAGGAAATGACACAGCAGAACTTGGACATTAGAGGTAGGATTGAAGTGAAATATAAGTGGCTTTTGTGCCTCTGAGTGGAGAATGTACTTCGTAACTGCCTAAAGGGATTTTCTCTTTTGATCATTTCAGCAGAGATGTATAGTCTATGAAAAGCCACTAATCAGAGTTAACTTGAGGGAATCTAGGATGAACCTGCTTGGTTTTAATTAGAATTATTTAATAAGCAATTACCACTGCTGTCTGCATGCAGAACCAAAAGGGGGAGTGTGTTTCAGAGTTTCTCCTGAGGAAGGAACTAGTTCACATGATGATACTGTGACTCAGCTTCCTGCTGCATTGCTATGAGAAGGAATGCGAAAATTTTGCTCTTTTTGTTGAGATACAGTGAAAAGGTAACAAATGTGAACAGTAAGAGTGTGTTACCTTCTAAATAGGTGATATGAGCTCACAATTCATTTTTGGTAGGTTTTGAAAGCTTGTGACTACAAGAGTATTTGCAAGATCAAGAGAGAGAACTAAAAGCTTCATTTGTAAAAATTTCATATTTCTTCTATTTGGAAAACCATCTTGATGGCAAACTGCAGAGTCAAAGTATGCAAATGTCCTGTCAGCTTGATCATCTTTTAGGTAACCCCTGCTACATTTTTGCAAAGACTGGCAGCACAGCTTTGAGACCTCTTCATTTTTCCTAGATGACTGCTTAAATGATTTTTGGAACAAAATTTTCTGGTCTCTGTTTCTAGGACTGGCTGTCTGATCTCTTGGAGTCCAAAGAATAAAGCTGAGCTTATGTGCCTTAGGTTTATTATTAGATTTGTCCTTAAGTTAAAAAAAACAAACATTCCCTTCCTTTCTTCATACATGTGAAACTGCTAAAGCTGTGCAAGAGCTGTCAATGCTTGGAAAGGAAAATCAGATGGTTTCTGTTATCAAATTATTTGCTTTTTGGAAAATAGATATTTTGTTTTAGGAATACAAGTGGTTTTCTTCAAAAAAAAAGCAGATGAAGAAAAGTATTTTTGTTATGGACTGGCTTGATGCTAAATTGCATGAGAATGAGCTGCTGTATTTTACAAATGATGGCACGGTAGGGTGCTGTGCTGGGTCTGCAGAGTGAGCTGGGATTGCTGCATGCACTGCACTCTCCAGATGGCCTTTGGGTACCAGGTATGGAGTCGTTTTTTGGGAGTGAATGTGCTCTGGTCAAGTCTGCAAAGAGATTCAGTTGTTCAGCTGAAGCACAGCCCTCTTTGAGCCTTGCACAGGTGGCTCAGATCAGTAATGGCTTTGCAATATGAACCTGCTTCAGTGTCAAATGGTTCAGGTGAGTAGGTCATCTTGACTTTGCCCAGCCCTGTGGCAGCCTCCTCCCTGGCTGGCCTGTTACCTGTATTCAAGCAGAAGAAAGAGAACTTCCTGGAGTTTGTTCAGTCTTAAAATATGTTCACAGAGGTATGTTCAGCTTTCTCAGTGGTTTAATAGGTTGTCAGTTCTAAAGTCCAATCACTGATTGTTTTTTGTTAAACATAGAGGAAGCTCTCAGAACTCCTTTAAAAAAATACATTATTTCCATGGGTTTCTTCTTCCTTCCTGACTAAATGTTATATATGCAAAACCAGCACAAACATGAACTTCTTTCAGTCTCAATTTTGCCTTTTGACATGCTGAAGTCTCTGGGAATTTCACTGTGTTTGTCTATAGTTCAAGACTTTAAAGTGAAAAACTTGTAAAATAGCTGAAACACTAGACTAGTATTGCCTACATTGAAGCAAAGATTAAATTCAGTCTTGGTATTGGAGTGCAAGTTGAAATTGAAGTTAGTTTATGTAGGGGAAGTATTCTCTTTTGGTCTGTCAGATACCTCCCTGAGGAAAAGACAAGAAAAAATACTGAGTGAAAAAAGAAAAGAGGTTGTGTGGGAGAAAGAGGATTATATCATCTCATCTTCTCAGGCTAGAACTTGCAATGAGGTGGAAAAGGCAGTCTTGTCTTTTATGGGCTTTTGTAGAAATACACAGAAATGCAGTTACTGCCATTAATATGCAGAGTACTGAAGTTATGTTGGGTGCAAAAATGTGCCTGCAGACCTGCATTAAAGGTTTAGAAGGTTTTATTGTTTGACACAAAATTGTGATGCTGAAGTTTCACAAAAGTGGAAAAAATGTCAGGAAATAAAAAATGTTTTTCTCCTGCCAGCATATTTAAGATTAATTATTAAGTAACTTGGTAAAAAATTCACACTTGCTTCAAGGTACTCTAATTGGATTTACTTTAATGTACTGTCCTATCGTACTGGAAGAAATATTGAAGGTTTTTTGACAATTTGAGTTTAACAATAATAAAAATAATAATGGAATCCTCTCAGTGTTATATACAGTTTTATAGTATACACATAACCAAAATGAACAATCAACTAATTTCAAGTTGTGAGAAATATAGCTGCAAAATGATAGTTTACTTTTTTACTCTAAGTTTCTTTGGCCACTGTTGTTCATGGGAGATATTTCTGTAACCTCATTCTGCTTGTAGCTTGGACTTAGTTTAACTTCCAGACTGAATTTGCTTAAGCCAGTTCTTCTGGTAATCTTGCCATATTTTGTATGCTACCATGGTATTAAATAGTTTTTATTACTGGGTTTGTTTGGGGCTTTTTTTTTCACCGCTTTGAAGAATTGAATTTTCCATCACTTCTTAAGAGTTTCAGAGAGTGCAATAAGAAATGAGTAGTAATATTTTAGACTTTAGTTGGTACCTAGAAGACACAGAAGGGTCTTTCTGTTATTTTAGTGCCTGATAAGAGATGAGCCATCTGGTAAATAGCAGCTTACAGCTTCCTAGGGACAGGTGATGCTTTTTAAAGATGCTTCATTAACACTAATGATAGTTTTATTCACTGCTTTACAGAAAGGTGAGTAAATAATTTACATTTTATTAACATCGAGAGAATTAGTGAGTGTTAAATACAAGCTGTTATTCCTTTGTTCAGAAAATGCTCTGATATAACTTGGAAAGGTTTTAGTTTTCTCTCTCATCTCAGGTATATGAAGAATATTTGAGAAGGAAACTGCAAAATTTCAGTGCACTGCAAGTTTCTAAGAGCTGGGATCTTATTCAACACACACTTTTTACGGACTTGAAAGTACTATAAAATAATGATAGGCTATTCTATGCCATTATTTGTGTTGCCATCAGCTGTATTTCTTGAGGATTCAGTGAAAAGGCATTTAAAACCTTGTAGTGCTGTTGTACATGTCCTATATAAAGTGCAGAGATGGAGATATTTCTTAAAACTTTTTACTTTAATGCTGATCACAGAAAAGAGAGCTGGCTTTTGTCATGTTTTTCTTCAGGTTACTGATTTTTAGTAAGAGCCTTACCTTAAAGGATTTTCACATTCAAAGCTCAACATGTTAGTCTTCGTGCTTCTCTTATTGGCCATAATTAATTTTTAGACTATAATCAAACTTTTTTTTTTTGTATTTTGCAAGTCAGCCCTTTTTTTAGTACTTAGGATGAGTCTCTGTTGCACTAGTTATTTTACCTTAGGCAATCCCTGCTGTGCTTCTGCAAGAAAACATTGTTGCTTTGAAGTCCTGAAAACTGTGTATCCAGCTTTTTTGTCCTTAGCCCTCTTTTCAAGTATTTTGCCTAGCTCTTTCTCCTAGTTGAAGCTAATTAATTAAGTTAAGCACTACAAAGTGAGAAGGAGAACATGCTTGAAATGAGGAAGGGCTGAAGTTTGTATTCTGCAAATAAAGTACAAATTAATCAGCATAATGGATTGTTTGGATTTTCAGTTTTGTGTCCATCCATGTGGCCTCTCTCTGCCCTGATCAGTCAAACTCGAGGTGCTTTCATTGATAATGAGCTACTGGAGACCTTAGCCATGTTCTCTAGAAACATGTCATCCGTCCCAAGAGCGTGGTGAAATTACAGTAATTTCACACTCATAAGGTGCACCTGGTTATAAGGCGCACTTCCAGGTAGCCAGGAAGTCCATGGAATTTATCCATATATAAGGCACACCAGGGTATAAGGCGCACCCCTCCCGCCCCCCCAGCAAGCATCCGTGTGCAACAAAGTAACCTGGTAGTAACAATCACACCAGCCATGCTGTCTTGGGTTACAATACAGGATAGGTCAAAGTACAGTAATTTCACGAATTTGAGCCGCA
>VRYO01000617.1:1382970-1394410 GCA_009812075.1 Sialia sialis | reverse complement strand
TGTTTGGGGTTTGTTTCTTTGTAGTACTGTATTTCTATCTTAATTTTCCTAGTAGAGAGCTGTTATTCCTAATTCCCGTATCTTTGCCTGAGAGCCCCTTAATTTCAAAATTATAATAATTTGGAGGGAGGGGGTTTACATTCTCCATTTCAAAGAGAGGCTTCTGCCTTACTTAGCAGACACCTGTCCTCCAAATCAGGACACGTGCCGAGCCCTGCCAAGCCCCACGGCCCTGCACAAGCTGCCCCCCCGCACCGCCGAACCCCGCGGCCCCACGCGGTTTGGCTCACAGCTCACACTTCAGGTTGGCAGTTTTCTGAACCTTGTCCATATATAAGGCGCACTGGCCTATAAGGCGCACTTCCGGGTTAAGGCCAAAATTTGAGTCAAAAAGTGTGCCTTATACACATGAAATTGCTGTACCTGCTTTTGGCAGTAGTTTCAGACAGTAATCAATGATAAACATCTTAAGGAAGAGAACTTATATTTTCAGAAGATGTTGATAATGAGCAGTAACTTTAGAGAACTCATGGCATGCTTGGTTCAGGGGTCCTTTGTATCAGTGAAATTATTGCAAATGACTATTCTCTTATTCTCTTAACTCTCCCAACAGTTCAATATGTTAAGAATCTGAAGTAGGACTTGGCACATGGTAGTCTTTAAAGATAAAAGAGAAGGATAAATGTATTTCTCTCTATTTGATTTTTTCAGAAGTAAGGGACTTTACTCCCTGCTTTCCCTTTTCTAGGACACTTTCACTCAATAGCTGCTTGGGCTCTTATCTGCTCCAACGCATTTTCTTTTTATTCGTTGCCCAGCTGAATTGAGCCATAAGCACATAAGCTGATCTCCGAAAGGCTGCAAGTTCAAAGGCCTGCAATACCAGGGTGAGAAGTTGCAACTTTTCTGACTGCCTTTATAGACACCTGGCATAAGCTTTGAATTCTATTTGTACTTAACTTCTTGATTGTTTCTGTTTCAGAAATTAACATTATTAGCTTCACTAAAAATATCCAAGATACCTTAGTTGCAAAAGGAGAGCCAAGTGCAAATTTGTATAACTTGTTATCAAAATCTGAACCTGTGTCATAAGTACAATTAGAGAAAATAAAGACAATTTAAGACTATTTGATTCCAAGGAGGGAGCTCTAGATACTCTAGAAAATAAAACATGAACTTACATGAAATTATTGTAATAAATGAGAAAGGGCTTCCATGCCACTGAAACACAAATTGCAATATTCATTCTGATGATTTCATATCAGCCTGTCCTTTAAAGCAAGCTAACAAGTAATTTTGCTTCACCATGCAATGTATGTCTTCATCAGAGGAGAATTGGGGAAAAAAACCAAGGAGCTGGAGTGGACCTGCTAACAGCCTTGCTTTTACCATCTACAGGGGAGATAGAATTGCTGACACATTTTTGTCACAATAATTACTAATTCAAGGATTTAATCTCTATCCACTCAAATGCTTTCCTACCACTTCTGTAATTTCATTTTTCTATTAGGAGAATTCACTGAAGTCCTGTTTGAGGTGTGTAGAAATTCTGGGTGCCACGGAGTTATGTAATGTTTTCAACCAAAACATTTCTGACAGCAAATGCAGTTATTTGATGTTTCTTGCATAATTCAGGTTTTGTTGAAATGTCTTTATTCTAAGTTTTACTTTGTGCTGAGTAAACAGCAAGTTCAAACAATGTTTAGAATTGAAACAAAATGCCTTTATTATCATTGTGGTTTTTTCATATGCACAGGACTAGTTATTCAGAATGTCAGCAGAGTTCAAATAAGCCCCTCAAATAGCAAAATTGTTCTACAGCTATTTCCTAGGAATATTTGCATCCAAAAACCACTCTAAAAATAATTACTCATTTCTGCATCTTATAATCAGGTAAGATGAAAAAAAGATCTCCATTTTCCATTGCAAAGATAATACCTGAATTAGTATCTGCAAATTGGTATGAATGTAGTGCACCAATTTTAAAAGTGAGGGTGTCATTTGACCTGATCTTTCTCTGCCTTTGTCTTTCTACTTCTGCTTTGTCCCATTCTGTACTTTCACCTGATACATTTTAAATACTTCCTGCTGTTATGAAATTAACACAAAGATCCATCTCTCTCATCTGCCCTGATAATGTTTTTCCAGGCATTGGTAATAACTTCTTCAAAACTCTGAATGCCTCCATTTTTATATTTTTTGTGTTTGTCGCCACCCATCCACAGGTAAATGCTGAAGTCCTTCTGGGTTCATGACATTTTTGCATCCTTTTGATTTAGCCAAACACAGAAGATGGTAAATAGAACGGGAGATAAATAGGAGATTGGAAATTAGAACTTGCAGCCCAGAAAGCACATTCCCCAGTGCAGGAGGAGCATTTGGCTCACTGCTTTCTTGGTTTTTATTTGTTCCTCTCTTTCTTGGCACTGCCCTTGGAACATTCTCAGGGCACTGCTCAGGTGTCCAACTCTTTCCTGCTGTGTTGGCAGCTGGGAAGCTGGAAGCTAGGAAGACCTATTCCAGGTCTTCTCTGCAATACAAATATGTCTGCAGTGCAGGATTAGTGTGTGCAGTGGCTGAAAGGGTTCTCCCTCTCACACAGGATTTTGGATTGGTGGTGAGATCAGAGAGGGTGCTAGTACCAATATAAAAACACTGTGGTGAATGACTTGGGAGCAATACCTGCCAGTAAAACAGAGTCCTTGTTGATTTTCAGTTTGTATTTTCCAGCAATATCTGAGTGTTTCTTTGCTTTGCAAGAACCTAAGCCACTGGGATTTTGGGGTTTTGGTTAGAAACAGAAAATCTGTGTTAAGTTTTTTTAAACTGAATGAACTTGTAACTGATTTACAGTACAGCCTAATCTACTACTGCTTGTTGAGTAAAAGTATTCAGAAGGAAATAGCATAATTTTAGAGTTATTTTCATTTTGATATATCTTAAAGTAACTCCTAATGAGAAGAAACAAGCAAGAGAAGCTGACTTTAACTGCCTCACCATATAAAAAGTGTAATGTAGATTAACTTCTGCCTCACCATATAAAAAGTGTAATGTAGATTATCTTGAGAGATGATGATGATTATAAAACATCCAAGTTTACTTTGAGCTTGACTGAAATTTTGAGCAGTTGATTGTGGCTCTGTTCAGTGAATAATTTCTTGAGGGTTTTGTGTTGTGTTCTGCCAGTCAAAGACAAAACTTACAGTATATTTATACATGTAAAGTCATGTTTTCTTTAAAAGAAATCTTATGTTCAACTAATTTGCCATGAGAGCCTGCTCTTCAGATGGGTTTTGAAGTGGCATGTGACCTGAGACTAATTAAACTAAGATCCTCTGCAGTAAAATACACACTTGAGACAGGCAAGTTCAGCTGAACTAACGGTGCAAAGAATAAGAATCAAATACTAAAGCTGATTTCTTCACTCAATACAGCAATAAAGGTACAGATATGGAGATGACTGTGTCTTTCAGTCTTTGCTCACAGACAGAGAATATGTTCTGAAATAGGATTTCAGGAAAATCCCTCTCAGGTTCTTTGCTTGCAGTATGTTCTTCCATGGCTTTTGGAAACTGTTGGAAATTTTTCCAGTAGTTTAAAATGTTTCATTTTACTTTTATTGTAATTACATATTAGTGAGAGTTACAACCATATTCAGTCAATTTCAGTTTATAAAATGTTGTCTTGTACATGTGAGCATCTTTAATATTTGTATGAAAATTCTTCCAAAAGGGAAGATTTCTGTTTTCATTAAGTTTGCCCCTAATTTTTTTTCCATGCAGGTTTGTCATACAAGTTGTGAAACTTGTGCTGGTGAGTTTTTGTGAGTCAGTGATATGCTTCTGCTGAAGGCAGAAGAGAAAAATAGGGAGTAAAGGATTAGCCTTTGTTAAAACACCTGAAATTAAAGAAAGCTCTTATATTTGGCTCTGAGATGTCTGTGCTTCAGTCATTTCTGATCTGTGTTGTTCTGTTTGAGCAGGAGGGTGGAACTGAGTGTCCCTGCTAAGTTTCTTAGGCAGACACACAGCTTCCTCAGTTGTCTCAGTAGGATTTAGAAGACATGACTCTTTGATGCTTTTTTATTTTTAACATTTTTCCGTGAAAATATAAAACTGAATGATATCATTGCTTTGAAATATTTTCTTCAATTTATTTGCAGGAGTGACCATAAAATCTAAAACTTGTCATTAAGAACCTTTGCTCAATTGAAACTTCCCAATAAAACTCAGTTTTTTCTGAAGCTTTGTAGGAATAAAAACCAATTTAAAATATCAAAATCTTTTTCCAAGTAACAGTATTTTTACTTTTTAGAATAGATTATATAAGGGCTTAATATTTAGATTAATTTTCCCTGCTTTCTGTGTGAGTTTAGAAAAAGATTTCCTGCATCTTGCCAGAATGCTTCTAAGGTTGCTCTTAAATGATGCCCTCCCTCTGTCCAGCTAAAGACTTCTCAGTGCCAAAATTAAATGTTTATTAAGCTACAGAGAAAACAAAAAAACCCCAACTTTAATCTGAATATTGGGGAAACCCAGTTACAAATCTTGCAGTCAAAAAATAAGAAAGTGTTTTTAGATTCAGGTATATCTATACCTGTAATATATCTGAGCTCCATTAGATGTGTGAGTCATATTTTCACTTTTAAGACACAATTACATGCCCTTGGCAAGGAAAGGAGTAAGCAGGAGAAATGTTCATTTGCAACATGTTTTTTCTGGAGAGATTAAAGAACCAAGTGATTCTTTGCAAAATGTGTTTAAGCATCTCACCAGGTTTAACTGTAAGGGGGAGCGGGGCAGGGAGAAAATAATTAGCTGACTAAATCTTTCCCTCAAGAGAGAAGATCATACAAAGAATTGTAATCTTGACACCAACTTTTTTTTTCTCTTCTTCAGAGTATTGTTTTCTTTTAGTGCTAGTGAGTTTGGGATTTGTTGGAACATAACAGTGAAAACCAGCTTACAAGACAGACAAAATGACCCAGTAATTTTGCCTTCTTGACTTGATGGGGATTTTTTAGACTGTCATACATTGTGAATTTTTTTTTTTTTGGAGACTCATGTATACTAAATAAAGTTATTTGAACAGTGACCAAAGACTTCCAAGGTGAAAAAGAGGATTTGTGGTTCACTTAGATCAGCTTTTACCCACTGTCTTGGTTCAGAAGGGAGCTGAAATAAATGAACCTGTTTATACAATAGCTGTAAATGCTACAGTGTCCCTACAAATGAACCTACTAGGAGAAGTTTTCTTGTATTTCTGCTTTTCAACCCTTTCCCAGACAACATAATGACAATCACTGAACAACTCTGGTTTTCTGACATGTGTGATGCCTCTGTGTCTTGGACATAGCTGGCCAGATCTAAAACTTTAAATCCTGTATGTTCCCCTCAGTGTCATTTCCAAGTTAAAGGAACAGCATGCTGAGGGATGATTGCCATTTCTGGTATCTAATGTGCTTTACACCCATGAGAACCCAGCTCAGTGGGTGAAAGGATGAAAATGCTGCTGCTGAGCCAGATAAGGTAAATTAAGTCTGGTCTCATGGTCTGCTTTTTAACCTAAACTCAGTTCTGGGGACCTAGGTTGCTGATCACTTTATTTGTAAAATGCATTTCCTAGTGAATCAGTGCTTTTGTTGTCACCTTATGTTGATTTGAATGGATATAGAGCATACTGTACTGGTGAGCTGTGTCAGGGCAAGATTTACAAGACACTGATTTATAGAGGTTGGTTTGAGAGGTACTGAGGGAGCCAGAAACCAGTGTAATCTGTCAAATCAATCTACACATGATTCTCTAATTCTAACTCTATATGAGCCATATTTGTCTGGAATTTAGTCTGCCTGTCTAGAAGTAGGATACACATTTTGGGAAAAGGACCTGCAAACAACATCTGAAAGATATTGGCACAATATGCCCATGCCTTTATGCAGGAAAATGTATGTAAATAGCATGCAACTGGAGAGAAGAATATATAATAACTAATTTAATACCATTGGGTGTGCAGGAAACTTGTCTGGCAAATGCAGGGTATGGAGTCTAAAATCAATGTCAGCCTTCAATATTGTGACTTAACCAACCGTGGATCAGTCTTACATATTTACTAATTTTGAGCTTAAAACCGTCAATTAGGAATTCTCACTTGATTGTGGTGCATTTTTAGCTGTTCATTATATTTCTTATTAAGTCCAAATTTATGTGTCTGGTAAAAATGTGTTCGCATTACAAGCATATAATTTAGGTAAGGTATTGTGCCTCTGGCATAGCTGGGCCCTGAACCAGAAATGTCTTTCTTTTTAACCACAGAGCTGCTGTTTTGGCTCATTGTATTTACCTGGGGGGGAAAAAATTCCCACATCCTGTGTTGTATGGGTTGCTTTCAGTAGAAGCTATTTTTCTAGTTTTAAATACATTTTTGCTCCCAGTAGGATTTTTTAATATTCTTTTTGAAGCTTGCATACATTTTCATCTCTTCTAGTTTTTCCCTTATCTGTTTGGCAGCTCTAGCTTTTTGTGCATTTTTTTTTCTACAGTTGAAATAATTGTGAAGCACTCTAATAATTTTTTATATTTTTTTTGTTTTGATTTTGTATGCCATGTCAGTGAGTGTGAATACAGAACGTGTTACCTCACCACCTCATAAACGGCAGTGTCCTTTGAGCCCTAAATTAAAAAAATGTAAGAGCTGGAGCCTTTTCTTTTACTTTCATATAGAACTTTGCTGATTACTGAGACTGTGAAGATACTTTCTTTTTTTTCCTCCCCTACCCTTGATGGATGGCAGGCATGAGAACTCCCAATATCTTCCTTGCCCATTTGAGCTCTCTAAGCTTTCAAGCTAATATGTTCTAAGTTAGATTTGGCCTGATAAAGATCTCAGAAGTTGAGCACAAGGCACTAGAGATGAGTGAGAAATCACCACTGTTGGGAACGGCTGAAGACTCAAACTAGTTGATGTGGACTCTGAGAGGATAAGACCTCCATCCTGCAGTGACGCAGAGCAATAATCTGTCGAGCTTTCTTGGCTTATCCTCAGAGAACCCCTCAGCCTGGGACCTGGCTGCTGCTTTCCTGGCTCCACAGGGCTGCTTGGCTGAAGGAAGCACAAGCCATTGTAGCCATTACTACTTTTATACACTTGGTGCACGTGTATCCTTACGTGTATAATGTATATTTAGCATGCCTTAATAAAACATTGAATATAACAAGCAGTGGCAATGAAAATTACATGCTCTTGTAAACATTTTTATTTTAAACAACATTTTGTGCTGTGATGCGGCAGAGACATCTACAACATAATCAGCTCCGTAATAGGAGAAAGTAATTTCTTAGAACGATCCTAGAGCCCTTTTTTAATGTCAAGGATAATTTGGGCTGACTGATTTGATTGCTGCTCTTTTCCAGCAAGAGGTCTCGATAAATGAAACTGCTTGCCTGGATAATTTAGGCTTATGTGATTGCCAGAAAGCTAATGATGCAAACACAGCTGAAATACAATTTCTGCTTTATACTGGAGGTTTAAAAAAAAAAGGAGGGAAAAAATGCAAAAAAAAAAAAAAAAAAAGGAGGAAAAAAAATCCACTAAAGCACCTGCTGTATGGATGTTGAAACAGGGAAGAGCCATTTGCCAGTCTCAAGATGGAAAGTGGCTTGTGTGTATTATGAGACATGTTTCAGACAATTGGCCTTTATACATCACTAGGACACTCTTTTATGTTGTTGTAGATAAATGATCTATTCCTTTCTGCTTTCTGCTCTTGTCCAAACAGGCTGTTAAAGTTTAATGGTTTTAAGGTAAAAAATTTTCTTAAAGAAGAGGAGGGAAGTGAAGCTCTGCAGATATTTACAATGAACTTAGTATTCTGCAGTGATTTTTGTGGATTGAAGTTACAGCTTCTTCATTTAGCAAATTTATGTGTGAATTGCAATACATTGGCTCAGACCATTTCTTTCTGGTGTGAGTACTTTGGAGAAAGAGTGGTTCTGGTGCACATATTGATTCCTTATGTCACATATAGTTCTGTCTGGGAGTAAGAGAGCTGAGTCTGTTCCTCAGCTGCACTACTTAATGAGGAAATATTACAGGCCTTGAGGGTGGGGGAAATGAAACCTAAAAGTGTTACTATATTTGGCTCTTAAAATGCTTTAGAGGCCAATTCATCATTTAGTTCTAGGTCAGCCTGTTCCTTATTACTTGTCCTTTTTTTGATTTCTTGTAGGTTTTGTACTTTTTCATGACTCCGTCAGCACCTACCAACCATAAACAAATGTTTGTAAATTACTGAGGTTCAAAGCAGAATCATTTGTAACAAATTGTCTTTGCACTGGTTGTTTTAAAGCTGTCTGTAATAAGCTTTCTTCTCTTCAGGTGATATGATTGAAGAGTTCCAAGTTTTTGGAAAAGCTGCACCACATTATGAACAGAAATCTGACATTATGAGCTGAGCAAGTCAGAGGTGTATCAGTGACTAGATAGCACAGCGAGTAGTGTAGTTCTAGATCTAATTAAGTGGATTTACAGTTATGAAATTTGAAGCTGATCAGGCATATTATTTGTTCTCCTCACTGTTATTTTAATCTTTCTGTAATGCTTCCATTTATTGTCAAATACTTCTGTGTCACAGATAGTTAAAGTCTAGAGGGTTTTCTTTGAGCACTGCTAGAGTAAGTTGGGCTTTATGAAAGTTTAATTCAGTTCTTCATGAAATTTAGGGAATGCCTTGAAAGTTAACAGAGTAAAATGTGCATGTGTCATATATGCATATTCATGGACTACATATTGTTTAGGTTAAAAGAAGTGCTTGTGTACATAATGAATATCAGATTGCTTAACAATAACTTTCCAAAAAGTAAAACTTTTTAATAACTTATTGTTATGGTATATATGAGGATTTTCTTGCAGAGAAGGAAAATTATAACTTCTGTTATGTTCTTACAAATGGTGAATATTTTTAGTTGTTATTATCTTGTACTTTTAAATTGTAAAGTTTGAAATAAAAGTATACATGTAACTTCAGATGGGAAGCAGTATCCTTCAGTACTGATTTTGATCTATAAATAAGTTTCTAGCTACAGACATCTGTTTAGGCTTGAACCTGTTGATCAACTCTCCACCATCAGATTTCTAGCTACAAATTAGTCTGTATTTTCTCTACAAATTTAAGAACTTTCCAGCTAGGTATGGCCAGAGTAATCCTGCCAGATTTTGTTCCCTAGATGCAGGTTGTGATATTCATCTTGGCTCTTGGGTGCCTCTACTTGTGTTCTAGAGAGGCAAGGCCATCTCAAAAGCCTGGAATCCTGTAGGCAGTAAGGATACTTGTGAGGGATGTGGCAATATTTTTTAATGAGAATTTGGATGACAGCCCTAGTGTAACAGCAAAATTGAACCATCTCTTTACACCACTTTTTCCTTATAGTTTCCTTATTAAAATAGGATACAGAAACATTGCAATCTCTACTTGGGAATGAATGAACTTGATGGGGTTGTCTTCTCAGAAGCATGACTATTTTTTAATTGCATAGACTGATTTAATAGAAATTACAGTGTTTCCTTAGAAATGTCACCTTGTTTGACATACACAATTAATCAGCAGACGGCTTTGGGATGAAATGCAGCAGCCTAATGAGACCACATCCTGATTGTGTTGATTAGTAATGAGATTTTAGAAAAAAACTGGGCTATCTGATCAGCAGGATTGAATCAGTGTCTTTTTGGGTGTGTGTACACATGGCAGGGAGCAGGGGGATGAGGGGATGAAACTCAACTTCTTCCAAATGCCTTGGTGACCAGGAAGTACAGAAGACAGCTTCCCTGGCAGCACCACAAGCCCCAGCCATGCTTTGTAAACAGAATGAAAAATGTTTCCCAGACTTTCAGCGAGGTTAGTGAATACAATGTGCCTACAATGACATTTCAACTTTATTGAAGTTGTTTCCACAATCTCAAGTCTTCCACTTGTTGCAAAAACTGAGAATCTCCCAATCTCAGACTTGTTTTCCAAAACAGACTGCTGGACACTGGATCATATCTGATGGCCTTGGAGACCTGAGATTAATACCATAATTTCCTGCCCTAAGACAATCTGGCTGATGGATCTGCCATGAAGTATTTTCTCTTTCTTTTGGGAGCCTGACATTTTAAGGAAGCCTATGGAATCTGAGAAAAATTGTAGAGGACTGCTTTGAGGTGAGCAAAACATTCACTTTTATATATGTACACATACACGCACACATGTGTATGCATGTATGTTTATATAGAGAGAGTTTCTTTTCTTCTTATAGAATTTGGCTGAAACAGAGAGCTTTTTATCAGTTTTGTGATATAAAGCACTAGGAACAGAATTCAGTTAACTGTTCACAGTGTTTTAGGACAGGTGGTGAAATTGAATAACTGTAAGGGAAATTAAGGTAAGAGGACATAATTACCCATGCTGGATCTTAGCCAGTACATTAGAGCTAACAGTTTCATTTCTGTGGAAAATACTGTGGGATTTTTAAAGGCAATTTGGTTTTATCTTGTATTACAAATATTGCCTGGTTTTATGGCTGTGTGATTTGAAGCTTGTATTTGAGCTTAAGGAATATTTTTCGTAAGATTCAAGACTGTAGAATAGCATATAAAACCCATGGTATAAATTTTATAAATAAAACTGTTAAATTTTATTTGATCCTCAACTACTATAGGGTAATTTGCAGTTCTTAGGAAGTGTGTTTTGTGGTTTGTTCAGTGTGGATCTAACCCTCCTGTGCTAGCAGTTACCTTTTTGTTCTTGAAGGAGGGTGTGTGAGTAATGATTAATTTGTGAGCATATTAGAGGATCTCAACATAGGTGTGGCTGTTGAGTAACAGAGTGTGTAGAAGCAAATCAATCACCTGCTTTAGAATAAAGGGAACCAGGCTATCTAATTATTAAATACAAAATGAAGTGCAGCCATGTTTCCTTACAGGGATTTGTTACCAGGAGAAGGAAATGAAAGAAAAATAACAATGATACCTAGTTGTGGGCAAGAGCTGTATTATTTTAAAGCCTGTCCTCTGCTACAGTCTGATCCCAATTTGTGTTCTGTTTGTCTTAGTTTAAATTAGTGCCAATATTGTGGTCAGTAGCTTTTTAAGAGCTGGATTGAACCTTTTGTTGGTTTCAGGATTGATTAAATTAAACAGAGGCACTAATGATTCATTTGAGAATATAAATAAGGAAGGTTGTTTTGAGTAAAATTGTGTACTGGATGTGCATAAAGTACTGTCCATATTTTCAGCAGCTTTCTGTGGAATGCAATCAAGTGTGGTGATAGCCTGAAAAAGTGTGAAAAGACAAAGAAACATCAGAACAGTGTCAGAAGCTGTGTTGGTTTTGCATGGCCTAGTTTTGGTTAGTGGGGGCCACAGAGGTGGCTTCTGTGAGAAGCTGCTGGAAGCTTCCACCATGTCC
>VRYO01000617.1:1357141-1381970 GCA_009812075.1 Sialia sialis | reverse complement strand
AAAACCCCCACACCCTGTCCCCTGTGCTGCTGGTGGGAAGGAGGGAGGGACTGGGGGGAAAAAAGGTGGTTTTGAGGGCTTATTTTACTTCTCATTATCCTCCTCTGACTCTATTGGTAATAAATTCACTTTGTACTTCTATGCCAAGCCTGTTTTGCCTTTGGAGTGCTTGGTCCTTCATTAATTTTTTTTCTCTCCTCTGCCCAGCTGTGGCAGGGTGAGTGAATGGGCCATAGTCAAACCATGACAGATGGAAACATGAAAGTAAATAATTTGGCATTCAGGCCCTGTGTGGGGCACAGAATTCCTATGACTGAATGTATGGGAGTTTCATTAACAAGTTTGCTAAACTACTCATACATCTAACTTCCCCAAACTTGAATTTTGTATCAATTTTAATGCTATAATCTGCTCTCCAAATAAAACTACTTAGCTTTGGCAATTCCCAAACACTGGAATATTTAATAAAACATGTAATGTTTAAAAAGTTTTGGAGCAATTGGTATTTGCTTAGTCTTAATTTGGAGGGTAGTATGGTGATGAACAAGTGATGCTTGAAAGGTCACAAACTAAACAAGTAATTCAAGCATTTGTAATTTATTCTGTAATTAAATATTTTGTTGAACATTTTTCTGAATGCAGTGTTTGCTGTGTGGTGTGATGGATTATTTGTCTTCTTCCACTTAATGATATGAAAATACTCCATTCATTTCTGCATGTTGACAGTATTTAACCTCTTACAGTAATCCTATCAACAAACACACTAGTGAATGTTTTATAACTAAGTTTCTGAGTTCTTCTGTAAAAGTATTATTTAAAGTTCTTTTTACAGCTAGGTAAAATGCCCTTGAGATGAGCTGGTGTCATCTCTTAAACAAAGCCTGCAGCTTTTATGCACGGTTTTGCCTTGTGTATTCTAGGTCTGTGAGGCAGGAGAACATCCAATTATATTTATTTTCTGAAGATGATCATGGCTAATCTAAGGTCAAGGACAGTCCACAAGGAAGAGTGGTAAACTGCATGCAGTATTGTTTTTTGTAGTTCAAATCAGGCTGATTTTTCCTATTAAACATTCAAAAGTTTATGTTTTGGGGAGGAAGGAATATTTTATGGCTTTACCCATCAGAAGTTCACAGTTTATTCACAGCTAAAAAATATATTCCAAACGTCAAATGTAAACTCAAAATCAGACTTAGTAACTTTGAAATACTGGCTTTTGCTATTTAAATTATCCAGCCAAAATACACTCACTTTTCTCAAGGGTTTTATTATGAATGAATCATCTATGGTGCTTTGACAGTGTAAATGAGAGAAATTCAGGAGTTTTTCCAGACAGAGCAAATTGGTGAAAACCAGTTTTTTTCCTAGGTTTGTAGAAAAACTGATTTTGTTTTTTTGATGGCAGCTTAACTTTCTTCTATACATGGATCAATACACTTAACCATATCAACCATATATTAGTGGAGTAGTGCAGGTATGCACTGATTATTTCCATGTATTTTCACTATTCAGTATAATTAAATTAGAACTGATGCCAAATCTTCGTTGCAGAGTTTTCGGTCTGGTTGGACCTTTGGTTGTGAGTTGTGTTCCCAGAGAAAAGATGCACAGATTACTTTTAGTGGCAAAGTGGAAGTAGCACTGAAACATTAATCAGAGTTTTCTTATGAAGAGGGAGCACACAGGAAGGGGAAAACAATGACAAGTGGTAGCTTTTTCTAAGGCTCTATTTCTGCTTCAAGAAGCTGATTAAATGGAGGAGCCTAAAAGCATTCTGGCATTAGGGAGTTTAACACTGAGCTTTTAATTCTAAATGGAACTCATTGAGAAGCAAACAGCTCTGGTTGTGTTCTCTGACTGTATTTTTTCTAGGATGCTTTGTGGCCACATGCACATAGGTTATCAATGTATGTCCCCTCTAAGGCATCTTCTTCCTTGTTAATATTCAAATGGATCAGTTAAGCTGAGATTTGACATGTATCAATGTCTTGAACCCCACAGCCCCAAGGTAACAAGTGTTGACCACACACAAAAATCAATTGGAAACAGAAGCATCCAGGAGATTAGGTAATATTATCCTTGTGGGATATCAGCACTGTATAGTTTTGGGTCCCAGATCTGGCTCTTATTTCTCTGTAAAGTAAGTTGTAAATGCTAAATACAGTAATATTAATGAAGTGTTATAAGTGAAGGTCAAACATTTTGTCCTGTAACATTTCCTGTGAAGGACTGCCAGCTGTCCTGTGGTACAAGACAAATTGCTGTAAAATGGAGGAAATGAAGTTTTGAAAATAACTTGCCATCCTGCTTCAAAGCACTCTGACACAGTAAGTTGTTCTGATAGGGATGAGTCCCTGTAGACTACTTCTGTCATGTCCCAGTGCATTTAAAGGGATAGCTGGAAATTAAAGAATTCCTTTTCTGGGAGAAAAGAAACATATGGGAAAAGTTAAAAGGAGAAAAAGTCTAAGACAAACCCTCAGATTTCATTATGGGTAGTTTTAAAATTTTGGACTTCAAAAGTTAATCAATGATAGGAAGCAAAAGGCAGAGTAACTACATCAGCAAGTTTCTTCAGATAAGAAGTGGAACAGAGAGAAATCAATTCCTGTCTCTTAATTATTGAGGAATAACTGCCCAACTTTGAAAAAGGCGTCAGTGCATCCAAATCCAGAGGCTTCTAATTAGGCTGCTGCTTCAGCAGAGTGAGCAACAGGCACATGTATCTTGGGAGGTGGAACACATAAAAACATTCTTCTGATCACTGAATTTTACAGCAGAGTTGATGAAAATTATATTAATTAGAAATTGCAGCACTGAATGCTGAACCCCTCTGCATTTTATTTATAAATACATTTTCTTCCTTTTGATTTTGAGGGATGTTGAAAGAGAGCTTCCACTGTGCTCAAGCTCATGCTTGAAAGAAGGCAACTGCAGCTGATGCTTTAAATAGTTATTAACGGAAAGAATGACAGAATGTATACTAAGGTTATGGGCTGCAATTTAATAAAAATGCATTAGATTCCAGCATTCACTTTGATCTTTCAGTGCTTCACTCTTAACCACAAAGTTATTGAATGCTTAAACTGTAATAGTTGTTAAAAAATGTGTTAGTTGGCTTATGTCATAAATAATAATACTTAGCAATAAGGTTAGTTATGTCTTGGTTTGAAAAACAGGTGTTTGTTAAGAAAAGCAGGAGCCTATCTTGAAATGCACAGTGTAAACCCCTTCCATCCAAATTATTATAATTTTGAAAGTGAGGAGCACTCATGCAAAGATGTGGGAATTTTCTTTACTAGGAAAAAATAAAATAAAAATACAGTAATTAAAAAACAAAATCGAAAAACCCAAAACACTGACAGAGTCAGGATACAATCTGACACCCTATCAGCCAGGGTGTTGGTAGCAGTCTGATTAAATGGTGGCTGCATCCTCCTGGAGTGATAGATGTGGTTCTGTGGAAGCAGTGGTCCTGTAGAAGGATGCACGTTTTTCTCCAAAAGTCCAATGATGATATGGAAAGTTCTGGTTTTCCTCTGTATTTTAGTGGAAGAAGGCTGCTCTGATGTTCCAAATCTCAGATTTTATCTAGATAGGAAATGCTTGGTTCCTCCCCCGGCTGGAGAATCTCCCAATAGAATGATGTAATTTTCTGAGTCATGAAGTGGGACTCAATGGCCCATTAACAGAAGATACCTCCCCAGAGGAAGGATGAGTTGTGGAAAAGATAAAGAGCACTGCCCCACCTAGATTTAACAGCTGGTCCATTAACAGAAAATATCCCCCTCCAGAGATAAAGATCACTGCCCAACCTGATTTCAACAGATGGTAATAGAATACAGTAATTTGATGACTATAAGGCACACCTTAAATCCTAAAATTTGATCAAAACCCGGAAGTACGCCTTATAATTCGGTGCACCTTATATATGGACCTTGAGTATTGAAGAGGTCTCAAAACAATTTCTGTTTCCCATTGCACAGCAACAAACATGAAGCTCACAGTCAAATGACCACGAGCAGGCACATACATGTGTTGGGGGTTGGGAGGTTTTTACTTTCTTCCTCTGTGGAGAATTTTTTCCCATTATCATGCTAAGAAAGCTGGCAGGGCGGCTCCCTTAGCTTTTAATTGCTCAAGACAAAAGAGATGGGTGGGTGCTGTTTTGATGTCTCAGTCGCTGGAGGGGTTGGAGGGGTTTGAGGGGTTGGGGTGGATGGTCATGGGTTCCTTTTTTTGCCTTCTAGGGGGTCACTCTGGCACTCACCAGCCCAAATGCGAAGGAGAGAGGTTTTTTCTCTGTGGTCAGATCTGCCCTGCACTCCGGCACTGCTACCACCTCCTGCTTCTGAGCGGAGTCCTCCTTCACCCTTCTCCCATCTGGGACATGGCCCTGCTGCCTCGCCTCCCTGCTCCCACCTGCTGCCACGGCTGTGAGGGGCCCGCCCCACTCGCACTGGGACCATGTGGAGAAGAGTGTCTGTGACTGGAAAAGTTTTGTTCTGAATTTTGTTCTGTTTTGTCTCTGGTGGTTTTTTTTCTTCATTGCTGATGTTGTTCTTGTTTGTCTTGTAGATATATCAGTAAGAACTGTTATTCCTAAACCCACACCTTTGTGTGAGCCCCCCTTAATTTCCAAATTATAGTAAACTGGGAGGGAGGGGATTTCCACTCTTCATTTTAGGAAAAAACTCCTGCCTTTTTCTGGCAGTACCTGCCCTCTAAACCAGGACAACACATCCCTCCCGATTTTACACTAAAAGCTGCACACAGATCAACGTTGCAAAAAAAAAAAAAAAAGTGCGCCTTATAATCCAGTGTGCCTTATATATGGAAAAAGTTTGAAAATTTCTCGTTAACAGACACTGCGCCTTATAATCCGGAGTGCCTTATAGTAATGAAATTACTGTACATACTTTTGGTCACATCCTGCATTACAACCCAAGACAAGTTGCCATAATTTTATGTAATAGAGATAGTCTCTTGAAACTTCAGTTCTGTAATTAAAGTAATCTTTCTCTTAAATGCTCATTGAAATTTTTAATTGAAAAATGCACAGTTTCATTATGCAGAGTTACCATTAATGAAAGGATGGGTTGTCAAAGATGAAAGCTTGTATGAAAAACTACAAACGACTCTGGAGAGTCCAGGAGTACAGGTACTTTAAAGATCAATTACATTCAAACCAAACTGAAACCAAACAGGCACCTACCCACTTTGCCACATCATTGACTATTTCTTTAATTGAAATGAGAAATATTTAGTATCCTTCCTATGGACTAAACAATAGTTGCTAAACTAACAGCACTCTGGATCACTTTATATTCTGCCTTCATACACTACTAAGCAGTTTCTTGTTATTTCTTACAGTTTAGAAGCGATAAAAGGAGTCTATGGTTAACCTTTAGTTGCTTGTGTAGTACTGAAGCTCTGGTAAGGGATAAAGTGACTTCTCATAGAACTTGTAACACTTAAAACAAAAAGGAAATTTTGCACTTTAGTGACACTGAGAAGGATGCAATATGCTGTAGCATAGAGTAATCTGGATATAACAGTCCTTCCATTTTGCAGAATTTTAATTTTCTCAAGCCTAATACAGTACTTTGGCTGTAGGGCTTCACTGGGACTGTGGTAAGACCCAGTAACTGGTCCTTCAGAATGAGTCAAGCTTTGTGCAAGGTGAATGAGGATGCTGCAATTCCACTTTTTATTACCTTCAAATCCTTCTTTCTACTCCACTTCTGTGATTGGAAAGTCTAAGTGCTTTTCTGATTTTAATATAGTTACTTTAAATTATGATATTTTAATCAGTGGCAATGATGCCATGATGATTTTTTGCCTTTTCTTTTTATATACCTTTTTACGTATTCTCAGTATTCTTAGTATACATGTAATTCTTTAAGCCTGATATTTTAGCATAGTCCTGGTATTCCACTAGGCAAGAAGTCCAGACATTCTAAAGGCCTCCCTGTTGGAGGCCAGAAAGCCTTACACAATATTGAGAAACCAAGGTTCTCTCCAGAATACATTGTGTAAACCAGGATTAAGCCCCATCTGGGGGTAACACTTTAGAATAGGGAGATGTCATGCCATGCATTCAAGCTTCTCTTTGGGGAATCTTTGTCAGATATGCTATTTTGCAAGGTCTATACAACTGTATATGCAATATACCAGGTATAAGGATCCTTATTAAATACCGAGGTAAAAACAATTTTATTCCCTTGACTGTTTCTGGCTTATAATTCTAGGACCAGAGGAAAAGACATCAGCTTCTTTTCCTCCAGTTTTGCAATTATTTCTCTTTTTTCCTTTAAAAATATTATACATGAGAGAGTAGAACTTAGAGCATTATTGTACTGCTGCCTTTAAAATGACTTCTTTAAAGATTTCTGTTTGTTTGTTTGTTTGTTTGTTTTTCCATTTCTTATTGCAATTCTTGAATGAAAACATTCTAGGATTATTTTGATGCTAAGCAGGGACTGAAAGAAAGGTGGACAATGTTTATTCTATTTTTATACCTTCAACTGGCTGATTATTTTTTGCCTTTTTCCCACCTGCTGTTTTGGTAAGGCAATGGTAATTAGTGAAAATATTGCTTACAAACTTACAGTTATTTATAGTTATCTAGGAACTGTGTTGGGTACTTGAGGTAGCCACAGGATTCTATTGTTGATCTGATCTACTGATGGCGTCTGTACATAGATCAGTTACAGTTACTCAATCCTGTTGGCATTCTTAAAATGAATGTTAGTCACATCATGTGCATTTCTCTGTGACATTCGTGTAAACTCTTCCCATGCATTTCTTATCCACAGTGTGAGTTATTTTCACACTAAACTACAGAAAATAAAGGAAATTAAGTAAGATTTTTCTGTGTATGAATCAGGCTTGATTGACTTTGTAATCAGAGAAATCTGATCTCCGTGTCTTTAACAACTGATTTTTTACTTCCTCAAACACTTTTGAAAAAGCTAAGAAAAATATTGCTTTGCTTTTATTTTCTTGTAATTAGATCTAATGTATTCCAAAATAAGTAGGAGATGTCTCTAGATTCTCTAGATACCTCCTTACTTGAAAAAGCAGGTGTTTAAATATGTATTGAAGGCACCATTTAAAAGTGAAGTCCTGAGCAGACAGTGGTTGATTTATGGCTCATGTAGTGTGGGATATGGATCCTGACCGCAAGCTTATTTTTGATGGGCTTTCTTCTTTTCTCTAATTCACAGCAGTGGAAAATCTTTTGCCATTTTGTATATAATGGTTTAGGTTCTGTTAAACCAGTTTAGCTTGCAGGGCTGTGGAATGAATTCTGAGACCTTGCTACTGAGCTTGTTCTCTGCTGCTGTTCCTTGTGTGGAAGTGGCTTTATGCTCTGTGCATGGCAGAGGTCATTCTGTTCAGGGAGAGACACAGGATGACTTTCTTGCAGTGCCCTTTGTTACTATAGTGTGGTGTTTTACAGTGAGAAGTGTGGTAGACCCTCTGTCCTGAGGTAAACACTGCATTTCCAGCTGAGATGAAATACTTGGTGAGGTGGAAGTTTGGGGGGAAGAAGAAGAAGAGGATGCCAGCCTATGCCTCTGCATGTGCAGCAGGTATTTGTACTGCTGTACTTCACTACATGGCTGAAACTGCAATTATGCACCATCTTGTTCAGAAGAGCTGCTAACAGATTACATCAGCTTTGAAGAAAACTGCTTTGAACAAACACTGCTTTTCAATAGCATTTATCTTTTACTTGAAGGTCTCTCATAACAGTGTGGGAAAAAAAAAAACAAATGTTTTTCCTGGAGACTTCTATTCCTTAAGCTGTGTGTGCCAAATTTTGCTGCAGCCTGCTGTGAGGTTCCCATTACTTTTTAAGAACTCACTGAAGGATGCCACAATTGGAATCAAACCTGGAAACCCAAGAGGTGCCATTTGCTTGTCCTCCTTGTCCAAATGTTTGAATGGGAATTGTAGCACAGATATACATCAAGCAAGTACATTCTTCCAGGACCCAATTTATGCATACAGTAATTTCACGATTATAAGCCGCACCTTTTTCATTGAAGAATCCAGCCTACCCCAGTAGTGCGGCTTATATTCAGGTGTGGCTTATATATGGACAAATCCCATGGTCTGCCCGGCTACTGGGAGGTGCGGCTTATAATCAGGTGTGGCTTATAATTGTGAAATTACTGTAAATGCTATAAAGGTTCTGCAAAAAGCCCATAATCCAAGTGCTTTCAAGAAGTATCCAGAAATTTTTGAAATGTTACTTTGCTAAAGAATCCAAATTATTTTTGCTGAAGTATGGAATGTACTTAAATGAAATTTCTTTATACAATTAATTTTATATAATGAATAACTTCGCGGTCTTCAGGATATAAAATTTAAAATACCTCTTGTCTGTAAAAAAAAATTTAAAATTTTTGCTCTGTGTCAGCAGGTATTGCTATCAGGGTGAAGCCAGAAGATCAGTATTTAAAAAAAATATGGAATATTATGTATTATTATAAAAGCTTTTCTTTGGCTTTCCCAGCCATTATCTGTCAGACAGATTTACATGAGGTTTTCTTCTCTGCTAGGAAAGATGAGTGCTGGCTGCCTGCCTTATTTTCCTTGGCTGCATTACTCAGCTGCCATGGCACGTGGGCTGACTAGTTGATGGTGGAGCTGAGAACTCTTTCAGATTAGTAATTCAAATAGTCATTTTGTAATGCTGTGACTGTATTGACATTCATTTTGTGTTGTAGCTTTAAATCACATTCAGGAGAGAAAAGTGCTGGGCTATATAATGGAAAATACTGCTTTTAATAGAAGTCTCCTGTTAAGAAAAGCTGTGAAAATGAAATCAACGTTGAAACAACACAATGCAAAGTTGTTGAGTGATGTTAACCCTCCTCCTCAGCTCTGATCACTCTTTTTTTGACCTTGCAACAGCCATCTGCTTTGTGGTAGCGCTGGCACTTGTGTGACTGCAAACTGACCAAAGGAAAAGGGGTTCATTGCTACATGCTCCCCAAAAGATTATGCACTGGTGAGCTCTGAGGTGGGAGTCAAAAAGACTGTTTATTTCAGGAAAGAAACAAGGTAGGAAAAGTAACTCCAGGCACACAAATATCTGTTTTGTTTGTTGCAGATCAGGGAATGGTGTGCCAGCTGGAGAGCACCTTGTGTTCTGTGTGCTGGTAGGATAACCTGCCTGGTGTCTGATACTACTAATGAATGCTTTCCTCTTACTGCTTTCCTTTGTGCCAGTGATTTCCTTGCTAAGCCACCAAATCCTTTTTCTAATCACTGTGCTGAATAATTGTGCCATTTAGTACACTTTTCTTGTCTTACTTACCTGCTTGCAGACCAATTATTTTGTAAATGTGTGCTCAGAAGTGCTTTTGCCATCTATTGGAGGAAACACTTAAATGATTGAAGTTGTTTAATGCTGCTTGTGTTGTCAGTCATTATTTTATCTCCCTTAAATTTGATATCATCTACAGGCCTTGGAATTTTATTCTTGATGTTGCTGCTACATAGGATTTGTTGTTGACAGCATCCCTAATAAATTAATGAGAAATTTCAGTAATTAATTTTTGTGGTGTTTCAACATGCATAAAAACTTAAATCACAACATTTGAGCTCCAAAGAATAAAAAAATAGATGTAGATTTGTTTGGATTGTGGTTACAATGTAAATTAAATGAGTTGTCTACAGTGGTAAATGTGTTTTGAGTTTTCAGTCTGAGACAGAGTTGGATAAAAGTAAATGGTCTTTGTCCTGTTGATAAGAATATAGTCCAATACACGCACGACTAACAATTCTATTAATCTAAAAAACAAAAGAAATAGGTGAAATCTCCAATACACGCATGACTAACAATTCTGTTAATCTAAAAAACAAGACAAATAGGTGAAATCTTAACACGGAAGCTAAAATGAAAGAACTGAGTCTTTCACTGGCTGTAAAATCTCATGGCTACATCTTCTGTGGGTGGTGGAGCATTCAAGGCCTCACCTTGAAGGACCTGGTTTTGTTTTGTTCCTGAACTTTGTGGAGAATAACCTTTATGACATCTCTTCAAAATATAAAACTGCAAGAATACTGAAAATCATAATAATAGTCAGATTTTTCCAATTGATTTTGCAGAAGCTAAAATAGATCTTTGCTGTAGGATTCAACCCCTTAGAAGTATGTGGAACGTACTGACCCTGTAATGATCTGGAAGAGCCTGTGGCGTCTCTGGTGACACAGACAGAGTGACTCCAGAGAGTGACCCCTGACTGCTGCTCAAGGTAAGAGAAGAATATACTTTCTTCCTGATCACATAGGGCAAGAATATAGAAACAAAGACTATATTTTTGCCTTTCTCTTCTGTGCTGAGGATTTTTAGTGAAGAATCTTCATAGTTTCCCAGGTCACAGAACACAGTCAGACCCACTGCAGTGTGGAGTGGGGCTCGGCTGTGCACTGCAGACACTGCAGCATGTGCGCACAGGTCTGTGCTTGCTCATGAGCAGCTTGAGCACTGCTCAGAGTGAGACTCTGCTCACCTGTCCCTCTGACATTGCCATTTCTGCTCCATTCAGGATTCATTAATATTCTGAGTTCCCCGCTGGGAGTCAGGAGCTCCCTGGCCACTGCCAAGATCACTGTGATATGAAGCCTCTCTGAAGCTGCAGGAATCACCAGCACTGACTACACTGACTACAGGATAAAAGATGGAGTCTGAGAAATATCTGACTAAAAAAACCCAACCCTGTTGTCTTCCTAATAAACCCTGTAGCTAGTCTATGCATAAAGCAGCTTTTGTTGTTTGAAGTGCTCTTCTATATGCATATTGTGTATTTATGATCTTGATAACAGTTCTTAATAAGAGGTGCAATGTAATTTTAATGTGGTATTAGAGCTACACAAGGAATTTTGATGGGACGCATATTCAGCTAAACCTAGCAAAGCTTGCTTGCTCCTTTGAAAAAATAATAGCTTGCAAGCAGCCTATCCATATAGCTACATTTGTTAAGGATCACAAATGTTCTTTTTGTTTAAATGCAAAAACCTCCTAAGCTGCAGGAGCCTGTGGTAACTAAATAGAAGGTGACCAAAATTTATTGTGTATTTCTTCAGTAATTCTCACTTGAACCTTGTAATTACTCAAGCATGTTTGTGTAGACATGTATGTCATATAAGTAGAGAATATATATTTGGAAATGCATACATTTCTAGTTTAATGTCTTCAAAATCAAAAAGAAAATTTAAACAAATCACAAATCTGTTTCTTTTTCTACAGTGCAAAAAATAAAGAACAGCTTGTCTCAGGAGAAGACACATTATAAAATATTTAAGTTGATAATAAAATAATGTTTTTCTATTAGTATTTTATTCGCAGGACAAACATCTGATGCCCATTGTGTGCCTGCACTTCATGTGATAGTATAGCAAGATATTTTAAGACACTGCAGGATTAGGAGAATTACATAATGGTCTGTTTCAGTAGACCTAAATTCCTGTAACTGACATTTATAAGGGAAGAGGAGAGTTTCCAAGGTTTAACTTTGTTCAGCTTACTGAAGGAAACTTTCTTTGGTTGGGGGTCAGCCACTGCAGTGTAAATTTTAATACATAAGCCTCTTCTATTTAAATACTAATGAAACATGGGCTTATGATGAAGAAGCCAATTGTGAAAATGTGAATACGAGAAAAAAAATGAATGTAATTGGCTGATCAGCTGATGATCTGACAATGACGATACCTTACCTCGGATTAGTGGTCTCTATAAAATAACCTTGAAGCCTTTCCTTTTTTTGCTGTATCTTATCTTCTGTGTTCAGAGAAATGGATGTAAGCTTAGGCCCATGCTTCAGTGCCCAGATAAATTAGGGCCCTGTATTTTTTAGGTCTTAGTACTTCAGTTACATGAGTACACTGTGGAGAGGGCTGGTTAGTGATACTTGTTGATGGAGTTATGAGAAACTGCCATCTGACTGAGCTAATGTTTAGTGTTGAATATTCCGAGTTTGAAGGGAAAGATTTGTTTCACCAGCTATTCTGTTGTGGAGGGGAGCAAATAGACCCACCTTGCCCTCTCACTCATGCCTGTAGTGAAAACACAAAAAGAAATACAGATCATGAGGATGGTGGCAGTGCTGGTTAGTCTGTAGAGTGTGAAGAAGATAACTGCAGTTTGTGTCCTTGGATGTTTATTGCCATCCCTCCTATTGTGTTGAGACAAGAGCTTGTGTGAGATAGGAGTGAGGTTTTGAAAATTAATGGGGCTTTAATTCTGTGTTTCAGATTGGCTTATTTTGGCTGCTTAAGCTCCCTGGCCTGGTGAATGTGAGGGCTGGCATAGACAGGGGAGACAGACTGTCCAAGGACTGAGATATGACAGGACTGTCCCTTTCAATTCAACACAAACCTTAAGCTGACAATATCGTTGCAGTTTGGGGCTGCTACTTACGGAAATGTAACCCGGGTGCACTGTTCAGTGAGGAAATTTTTTCTTTGTCTGAACCACTTGTCCTCATTTGCCTGCTGCAGCCTGTTTGTTGTGCCAGTTCAACTGTCCTGGGGCTGTGCTGTAAAAATAACTGCTCTGTGCAGCCAGTGGTGCTGCTCCCTCGGCAGGAGCATCCCTGGGGTCAGCACCGGGGCAGGCAGGAGCCTTCTGCTGGTGCTGGCAAAATCCAGAGCATTGACGTCAAATCTAAACTTCTCTGACTGGTCAGTTATCTTACCCACTCCCACCCCCTAAATGTAAATGCTTGGAAATCGACAGCAAATTGAGAATTCCTTTAAATTAATCTCTATTATAGTTTATTTAAATATTGGAAATACCTTGAGGACTACTTGTGTAATCATTTAACACATAATCCAGAAAACAAGATTTTCTAATTATTGATAATATAAGTTAAAAAAAAAATCAATGGTAAGTAGGTTTTAGGTTGTTTATATATTATAGAAAGCCTTGTAGTTCTATGTTCATAAATACCTCACAGTAACTAAGAAATAAAATTTAAAAAACCTTACCAAACTACAACAAAACCAGACAAACAAGCCAAATCCTCCAAACTCCCAGATTCCCAAAACCGCCCTCCGCAAACCCTTTTTTGCTTTCCACAATTATGTTGTGTTTAAAACTTCTGGATTGTTATTTTTGAAAATTTTCTTTAATTTTGATGATCTATCCAAACAAGCGCCTTTGCTGCCCCCAAATGCAAACCTTGTAGGTACATTTCCTTCTGGCATGATTTCAAGCATCTTCAGTGTTTCACATCTCTTTTCTTGCAGTGTTTGTTAACTGGTCTCCTACCAGTTGGGCCGGGAGTGGGTGTTACAAAATACCCATCTGCAGAGTCCTAGCGCTCACAGCATGTAGAAATAGCAGTGCTGTAGACTGTCCTCTCATGCAGCGTTTGGTTACCTAAACCAGAGGCACACAATACAAGAGCCTGCCTGGGGGCTCTGCCCTCAGTCTGGCACTCTTCCTTTGCCTTCCTAAACATTACTTCCCACCAAGAATGGCACTTTTCCCCTGTGCTCCCCTTGAGACAGCCAAACACAGTTGATGGGACAGTCTGCCTTAGGTAGCAGGAAAGTGGACTTGCCAAGTTTGGCTTCCTCTGCCCTGAGTGGTGTTTTACTGGAGCTGACATGTTCATAGCCCAAACCCCCTTGCGCTGTGCCAGGCATTCAGTGTGCCTTGTGCTGTCATATCATCTTACAAGGCTCAGCCAAAGAGCCATTTCACTTTCTGAGATTGGCTGACGTGAAAAAACCTGCACAGGGACATGTCCCTGGGCTCCAGGTCTTGTGTGGAGTCTGGATGATATCAGGAGCAGTGCTGTGCAGGGTGCACATTGCTGCAGTACTGAGAGGGAGGGTGCAGAGTCACAGCAGTGCCACCCTCAGCAGTACCAGCAGGCATTCCCCTGCTCAGCCCACAGATGGACTGCACTGCAGGACAGGACCAGTTGTCACACCACGTTTCTGCTAGAAAGTGATTTGTATCATCCCAGGATTTAGTTTCCCTTACCTTCTTAAAGATGGGAAACTTAACTCATAAAAGTGTGTGCTGAGGGTTATGGTAATAAGGACTTCAGGGGACCAAAATGCACAAATGGTGAGAACTTTGCACCTACTAAAGTACCATTTAAAAATAAAATTACAGATTAGCTTAAGCAGACTGTAGCTACTAACAGCAGAGAACAGCTAAGTGAATTATAGTACCTCTGAGCATTGACATATGCAGTTCATGGGAATTTTGGTGTACAGGTTCCTTGGAGAGTAGCAGATAGGCTTTGCAGTAGCAGAACGGAGTGAATTTCCTCCAGTAGATCTTGATTGAAAACCTCCCTGGGCAGGAAGCTGAAGATTTTTTCCCTTGATTCAGCAGCTTTAAATAAGACAAGGAGTTATTTAAAGTAAAGTAGAAAGTGCAGGTCTCTGTAGAGCACTCAGGTAGTGCTACTTGTCTGAGATCTAGATGTATCCTTTGAGAAAAGGCAATACCAAGGTATCTTGCTTGATGTGTTCTTGGTTAATGTTTAATCTTGCATTTCAAATAATTTTGTCAAAAAATAAATTCAGTCTCCACAGATCTTTGTTTCTGTGTAGTGACTTTGCCTGCAGTATATGTCCCTGAACAATTCTGTATGTGAATTAATGCTGGATTACAGAGAAGAAAATAAGTACAAGGTACAAACCTCACTGTAGGCACTTGAATTAAAAGCTGCAACTTGAGAAATACATGTTTGTACTAAGGTATATGTTTTCAAGGAATGCCTTCGCAAGCTGTTGAAGTGCTGACTCATGCCCCATGAATGTAGTTGGATAGGGACTTGAGGGTACATGATCCCCTTTTTTTTTTAAATATTTGAATGGAAGTTTTTGGAGGGGCACTGGCAGAGCAAACTGTCCAAGTGGAACTTTTAGAAGCCTCACTGTGTGTTTGAAGAGTGCTAGAGAGAGGGAGGCAGTTGGGGTATGTGCTGTATCACTGGCTTGACTTCAGAAGTTCTGTGACTTGGCTTTCCAGGAAAATCTGTCCTCACCTGTGAGGTTCATAAACCTCCGGTGTTTTCGACACACCCTTCGTGCCGGGTTATTTTCTAATAAAGTAATGCAGTTAATGCCAGGTTAGACCTCCGGTGCTCTTTATGCACCCTTCGTGTTGGGTTATTTTAAATGATTAGAGCAGATAATAGTTGCTAAAAGGCTGTTTATTACAAAGCGAATCAGTCTTAAAAGCAAAGTCACAGGTGTTAAAGTCTATGCTAAGTTTTGTTACACTAGAGTCCCAAATAGAAGTAGAAGCTGCTCCTGTCAAGGGAGCTGGGAAGCTGATGTTACTGTGGCAGCTCCTGTCTGCTTCTGGGGTGATGAAGATGCTGGCAAGCAAAGCAATAGCAAAATAGAAAGCAATGGCATAAGAGCAATGGCATAAAGCAGCGGCATAAAGCTGTGGCAGAGGCAAAAAGCAATGGTAAAAGCACTGACTCTCCCCAATACATAATCTTATATAGGATTTTTCTAACAAGCTAACACGTAAATTCAAACCACTGTTACTCAACCTATTAGAATTATAATTTCTTAACACATTAGGATATGTACATACTACGTATATGATCTATCTTGTTCTATCTGAAAAATGTAAGCAATATACTCACTGAAGTTCTATTTTAGCTAAGTAGTATCTAACAAGGAGCTTCTGGAGCCTCTACTGAAACCATTAGTATGTTTGTTAACCTTCACTAGAACTTGCTCTCCTACTCTGGCATCTTAAACCTTACTGAAAGCACTACAGCTCACACTGAAACTTAACTTACTGACTTACTTACTTATGCTAAAACTCAAACTTACACCTCTACCTTATATGTTTACACCTTAGCATACTTCAATCTGTCCAAAGACTTTAATTCAATCCCTGCACTCTGATTTGTCTCTGAAGAATTCAGAGAGAGATCTGGCTCACTGAGTCCAACACTCACCAGCAGCTTTTCACATGAGAATGAATGGGAAAAGTGGCTGTGACAGATGACTGTGTTGGAGTCAAATCTGGTTGAAACTTGACTTGTAAGCAGTATTCTTTTTTTGCTACTTGTGTTGGTGTATTAGAATAAAGGCATTCCCTCCCCTGCAGCCTGTTGGTCATTACAGGTGTTCTGTATGGCCAAGACTCTTAGCTCTGGTTTTGTTGACCTAAGGAATGAGGAGCCTGAGAGAAAACAGAAGGACTTTACCAGCAGGGACATGAGCCATGGATTGATGTCTTGCCAGATATAGAAGCGTGTGCACAGGTTCAGATGGTCATCACAGCTCTCTTTGGGAGCAGCCCTCCTGCATTTGAATGGCTCTGGATAAAGGTTAGGAGCTGGAGCCACTGAAACAGCTGGGTGAGGATTTTGTGGATTCCCAAAGACACTTAGGGAAATTGCCCAAGTGCTTAAGCCTGTGACTTGATGAGGCTTCTGAAGTCACACGGGAAATGTGTAGCAGAACTGAGAGTTCTGTGTGGAAGTTCTGAATGGCCTCTGTTGTTTAGGGAGACCTGTAAGCTCTGGGGACTTAAATAGCCCTGCTGTGCTTATCAGAGCAGTTTATGTGCCACAGGTGAGTTCTCCAAAGGTTCTAACAATTTCCACCTTCCATGTGCAAAATGTTTTTAATAATAATTGTAATAATAATGGTTAAAAATGCATTTACTTGATTTGCCAGTGCATTGTTATCTAGACAGATTTATTTTTTTCCATTTTTTAGGGGTCACTGGTGGCTTACTCTGTTTTCTTTAAATAGAAGTTTTCTTCAAGTTTTTCATCTGTCTTCTCCAATCAACACTGCAACTGAAGTTGTATCATTACAAATTTTATTCCCAGGTTTATCACTTTGATGTCATGACAGACTCTTCTTCAGGTGGATAAAGTATTGGATGATGTGCTGCTTTTTATTTAGTCTGAAATTAGCTTATATTGATATTAAGTGTTTTCTTTCTCTTCTCTACAGGGGAAAAGGAAGAGTGTGATGTGCCAGAAGTTTATTATTTTGCTATTTTAAATTTTCAATGTTGCCAACAATAGTAGGAAGTAATTCTGAGACAAATTACAGAAGAGATGAGTTGTGAAGGCAGGAGGAGAAAAGGAAATAAAGTGGAAAAATAGGTTAAGTACAATTCTGACATTGAAAAAGTGTCTGTTCTTTTTATTCTATTGAAGGTTGGCCTCAAGTATTTGCTTATAGGGGCATTTGAAGAGATCAATTATCCCTCCCTATTCTGGATATTTAGTCTTTCTTCATGAACAAGTCTATGCAATTAAAAATTATTGCAATGTTATTTTTCGTATGAAAATTAGCAGGGATGATTAATTTAAGCAGAGCATACAACTGAAGGCAGAAGCCTTGTCCAGATCCTTGTTGTTGATGCTATTCACTTATGAGGATGAAGAATTATGCACTAAAAGATTTAACCATACATTTTCAGTACAAATACGCAAAAATACCATGCAGTTGTTTGGCAAATCCTCACTCTTTTTAGCAAAGAGAGAAATAAGAGAATTAACAAAAAAGAGATGATCAGGAGACACAAGTGAACCCGCAGGAAATTACACTCTGTTGACAAATTTCTTTTGGTCTTGGAGGAGATAGCAAGGGGTTGCTATTAGAAAAACCTTTTTTTTTGTACCAAATGGGTACCTTAGTAAAGACTAGAGCTACATAGTTAAAAATTATTTTTCCTGTGTGGTAGAATAGAGACCAAGAATTTAAACATGGATTTGTTTCTGCTGGGAATTTAAAAATGTGAAAATTATTCCTGATGTAGACTTTAACATTTCCTAGAGTCTGCTTTCTTCTATCTCCTGCACCCCATCCTTCTTTATAGATTTGCAAATTTCTTCATCGTCATCTTTGCAAGGGGAGGATTCCCAAGGCCAAGTTCTTAGCATGTCTCATTTCCAAATTCAGCTTCCTCTGAATGTGTTTTTTTAGTAGTTTAATTTGAACAGAAGGCCTCAAATCCAATCCCATTCACATTCCACAAAGTAAATTTACTGTCAAGGCTGGAATATAAAGAAGGAATGAGAAGTGAAATGAACTTTACTTGAAATATAAATACAGCTGGACTAATCACTGCACTGATTGTAAGATTGTTGCAGGTGCAGGCCTTACATATGTAAAATACAAGTCTAACAAGATGTGAAATGCAGATAATGAAGCCCTTTCTGATTCAGCTGCCGAGGTCTTGCTTAGACATCTCCCATGAATTCCTTCCTTTGTTGAGGAAATGAAATGTTTCCTCCAATTAAACCTTTTATTGTTTAGAAATATATTTGTTTTCTGAGTCAAAGCCCACATCGTTTATTATTATTAGCCCCACAGTTTATTCTTTCTTTAATGCTTATTCTGGAGATTGCACAGGTATGTTTCTTATAAAGTTTTGTTTTTTTAATTTCTTCTTTTCATATTGGCTTACAAATAGATTGAGTTGTGTGGAAGCAAAGATGTGCTTGCTCTGTTCCACCAGCTACAGTTTACCTCTGTGGTATGCATAGGAAGACATTTTAACTTTCCTTCTGCAACTCCGAGCATCTCAGTATATACATATAAATAAACTCTTCTGTAGGAGACTGACTGCTGCTTAGCCTGAATTCTGAGAATCCACAGCAGAACCTGAAATAACATTTTCAATGTTTTTATTCTCCATGGGTGTTAACTGCTCAAGTAAAAATATGTTCCTTTCATATATTCTAGGGGCATGGACTAAAGGATTTCTGTGAAGTACTACAAGAGGACATCTGTTTCATCTCTTTGACCTCCAGCTTTGCTGGTGCTTTTTTGGAATTTTCCCCACAAGGAAAATCAGAACTATATGGAAATAGGAGTTCACAGTGTTGAATAAGAAAGTAAAAAGTCTGAAAGAGGACAACAGACCTTGGTGTGCTTTTTCAGATCCATTTAGACTCTGTTGTAAATACAATAAATCCATGAGCACATGACCATTGAATAACATTTAACTTGAGTGGTTTTTAGTTTCCCTGAATTCACAGGAAGAGGATGGAGGTATATATGTATGAAGGATGTGAGTTTATACACATACACACTCCCACATAAATATACAAATATATTAAGAAAGCCAGTATAATTAGCACTTTGCTGCTTTCAGACACGATACTGAAATCTTCACATAACAGTCATGTAAATGAAAAACTAAATTGCAGTTTAAAATCATACTGTAATTTAGTTTCCAGTTGCACATTCATAAGTAATTTCACTTGCAAGTAGTCCACTGAAAGCTGGCTAATGGAGTTATTCCAATTAGTTGTCTTAAGTAATTGTAGAATGAAGTCATATATTTCAACAGTCATAAGCACTGCAGTTTTGCTTGTTGAAGGGTTTTGTTGTTCTGTTAGATTTTCCTTTCATGAATTCAATTTTAGTTATGCCAGGAAACAGTCAAGCTGCTTCTAGTACTTTGGCTTGGCTGTGCTGAGGTGGTAATTGCCACAAAGAAACAAACTTCATTTTATTGTTTTGAGAGAGAAAGGCAGAGGGAGACTATTAAATATCACTAGAAACCTCAGATGAAATCAATGAAATTTTATGATCTGGATGTATTCTCATTATAATCTGGGTCATGATTCACTATTTTGTCAAGAGAAAAAAAAAATCAGCAAAACCAAGTCTCTTTCTGGTCCTGTGGCTCCCACCCATTTAAGCCAGGCTGCCAGAATGAAGTGCTGTGGCCACTAATTTTGATAAGACTGGTTAATGATATATGACTTTCTGTACAAGCTGGGTGCAAACTCTTCGGCTGTATTAAAGCTGTTCTAATAGCTTTTTAAAAACCATTTTTAACAATAGCCCCAACCAAACAATATGAGTTAATTATCCAGGGAGGGTTGGAGGCAAAGACGGAGAGATGACACACATGCCAAGAAACTAACTTTCTGAAATGAGAGGAATTTTATTAGGGCGGTTGTGTCTTGTTCAGTTTCTTTTCACAGTTTGAGACATCTTGAAAAACTACACTGTAACTGTTCCTTAATTTAAAATGCAGAGCAATTTTAAGCAACACTATTTAATCTGCTTTGATTAGTTCCTTGATTTCTCTGGAAGCTTTTATGACAGTGGTGCTTTGAAATGTTTAAGAGATGAGTGATGTCTGGTAAAAGCAAGGATTAAAAAATAGGTGCAAAACTCAACCAACTGTTTTTGTGATATCATTTTCCCTTTGCTCCTGCATATATGGTGCCATCCTTTTTCAAGTGAACATTTTTGTAGGCACGCCAAGTGACTTATAGCATTTCCTAGATTTCTTAGAGTTCAGCTTTCAAACACCACTTGTACACAATTTGGATATATCAGATGATGTTAATGTCCATCAGAAGTTCTTGGCATAATGTGGTTGGGTTGCAGGTGATCTGTCTGAAGATGTCCTGGTTACCAAAACCTCTCCTGGGAAACTGCCTGTACAAGTCCTTGAGATGAGAAGAGTAGCTGACCAAGTACCTGGTATTCAGTGAAGAAGACACTGTTGTTTCCCTCTTTTATGGCATACCCCTGTGTATTGTGAGGCAAAGCATGCAGCTGTTTGATATACAACCACTGAGTCATGATAGGGGAAAAAAATCTCTGACAGGGAAACTGCAATATCTGTTTTTTAAAAGAACTTGGCCACAACTGTCAGTTGCAATTGAAGCACTGGTTTTTGACCATGGATGTGCAAACTGGCTTCAGATGCCACTTTCATGTGGAAATCTGTGCACGTCCCCAAGTTCCATGCGGAGTTCATCAGGAGTGTTGCCAGGATCTTTAATTTTGCATTATTTCCCACATGAGTAAAACTGAGTTTATGTTTAAGTAATGAGAGGCTGTCAAGAGTACAGGGATCTTCTCTTTTGTGTTTTCATTAAATCAGCATACAAGTGATGTAGCTTGGGGACAGCTTCCAAGGAGAAACCCTGACCATGATGTTTCAAACTGCACTTGACCAGGTTTTAATTCAGCCCCTTCTGCTTGCTGGCCTCTCAGCCTCATTTACATTTACATTCTTACTCTTCTCCTGGTAGCTTTCCCCTGCTCTTGGTTTACTGTGCATGTTCTACTTTACTACTTTGTCTCAAATTTGGCCAAGCAGGAGTGTTCCTGTTGCAGGTGAGCAGGCTGGGTCACAGCAGATCCTGAGGTTCCCTGTGGAACACCATGACTGGGATTCCTGGTGCTGTGCAGGATGGGCAGGCCCAGGAGAAGCTAGGGAAAGAGATGCATCCTTATGCCCCTGTGTGTTGGCTGAGGTTTAATGCATTAATTGACAACTGTGTGGAAGATGTCTGGTTGGGAGAACATGTTTCATTTCAAAAATTTGTATGAATGAAATAATTTAACTTGGGAATTCTGTGTGCCTGCACTATGGGTGAATTTTTTTTTTTTTTTAAGTTTTAAAATTCAATTTAGAAGTTCCAGGTTGCCGTGTGGCTTGGAAGGCAAATGCTATGTAGTGTAAATAACTTGAATTTTTGAATCTCGTTAATCTCTGACTGGAACTGTACTGTAGGCATGCTTAGCTCTATAGCCCAGGAGTGTATTACTGCCACAGTGTTCCTGATGTGGAGGTTATGAACAGTAGCACTGTTCAGTTCCTGAGCAGGAGTTTTTTGGCACCTGGCAGAGTCCCAGCAATCAGATGCTGACCAGGTCTGAGCAGGCAAGTTCACTGCAGGGGCACTTGGAATCACAGTCTGCAGTCATGGTGTCCCTGAGGAGTGCATTGCAGAAGAGGAGGAACTGGTACAATCTGTGTTTGGGCCTCCAGGGCACACATTAAAGGAGAGGAGTGAACATGGTATTTTGGAGATGGGAGCGATAGCTTTGCTCAGGTTCCTTTGAGTCTTGATCTTAATGGCGACAAACATCCTTTCGCATGTCTTTATCTTCTTAGGAATCACTGGTCTAAAAATAACGCGTATTGGAGTGATGTGATGCCTAAATAGTGCGGACAAGGGACAGGGGGAGCTGCTGATTCTGTCTACTGAAAACATGCTAAAGGATATAGATCTTTAAGATACCACAAATAAATGTGTATGTTAATGTATTATGCTGTTTTAATAAATGAAATGGTGATCATAATGCAAAGGAACCAAACCATAACCTCACCAGCTGTTTTAGCATGACCTCCTGGAATCCAGAACACTGTTTCAATTTAATATCCTACTTTCATTATGTTAATCAACAGCCATTAAGTGCTGGTGATAATATCTGTCCTGATGTAGCTGCAAGACATTAGGCCATCTGGCCAAATATAGTGTTTTATTTAACTACATAATTACACAGAGTAGTGTTATTCATATTGATACGTTGTAAACAGTTGGCATCCAGAGAAATTAAAGACATTGTATAATCTATATAAATCAGGATTTATGATCTGGAAAAAAGAAAAAAATTGTTTACATACTCATGAAGTGTATAGAAAGTATGTAGTATGTTGAATTAACTTGCAATTATTTTTCTTAGCAAGTCAATAAACTACGCCATTGGTCTTTAGTGTATCAGCATAACTAAATTGCTTTCTTTTGATTCACCACACTGAATTTCAGGTTTATGATTACCCCCATCTTATTTCCTACCTGGTTGCAAATGCATCCATAATTCTGAAAAAATCATCCATTCAATTATTTTTATGCTGTTATGCTTCAAATTGCTCTGTTTTCATCCCATTTTGAAAGTTAGTTTTTGTTCCGCAACTTAGAAAAGGATTTACTTAGCTGCTTTTTTTTTTCTTCATATCAGAAGTCTTGAATCCTGGCAACAAAGTCTGTCTTCTACTGAAATTGCTAAAAAGGAGTATATGTCAAGTTCTTACAGTGCACTGTTTCAGCTGGAAATGAGAACTTTCAATCAATGGCTTTAAGTACTCTTTGCCTTGCTTATGCGACTCTTAAAAATTAACGGTATTTCCAAGCATTGTTGCAAAACTTTATAGATTTTCTGCTGTGAATGGCAAAGGTGAGGCCTGCAGAGGCGTCCTCATGAGTGACTGGTAGTGAGTGACACAGGCAAATGAACCCACAGAGCATGTTTGTTTGTCTTTCATAAATTAAAACTGACAGTAGCTTAAAAAGCTGCAGCCAATGCATAAAAGCAATAAATCTGTATTTACATAGAGTGAAAGGAGATAGTGTTTGTTCGTAAATTCATAATCTATGTAGGCTGTGTGCCTGATAGCCTGGAACTAGCTGAGTGCTTAAATAAATGAGTGGGAAGAACAATTTGCCTTCCTGTGGAATGTTCCACAGAAGTGAAAACCTAACGTTTTTGCAGTGTAAGACCAAAGGCACCAGACTGTTTTGATTTATTTGGTTTGTTTTGTGGAGGAGACGACAGATCACTGTGGTGCTGAATTTTTTAAAAAAGCAGTATTTTTCAGGGATCTTGCTTATTTTTTTTAAATTGAGATAGTCTGCAAGGTGAAGGGTAAAATATTTTGCTCAAGCTGGACTAGATTTGTTGTCCATTAAAACTTATGACTGCTCTCAGCACGGGGTGTTTTAATATACTACTTCCTTCACTGCAATGTGCCTAACAGTGCTGGGAAATACTGCGGCAGTTACTCAGAAATGGTTACTGCACACTTTGTCTCCCAAAGCTTCCCTGTTCCCCACTGATAAGGGGTCATTTGGTTTTGTCTCAAATGGTCCTGGGACAGCATCTCTGTATGCAGTAAACAAGATGAATTTCTGGGGAAGCTTCACATCCACATCAACAGCTGGATAGTAAAGATGTGTTGCAGTGGCTGAACTTGGGTGTTTCACTTAGCTTTTTGCTCCCAAGTGCATTTCCTGGCTGCAGCCAGGATCTTGTATTAGAAGCATCAAGACAGCTGTGACAGTTTGGAGGATTCCCTGTGATAAGGAAAATCACCTTTGGAAAGGCTGCTCATCTGTGTATGCCAGCAGGAACAAAACAGGCCTGAGCATTGGGTTTTTGTTTGTTTTTCTTTTTTGGCTGTGTATGAAGAGACATTGATTTGGCCAAACTGAAGAGATTTCTTGAAGTCTTTGCTCATCCAAAATTGGTTGTTGCCCCAGATTGAGGTCAATAAGGTTATGTCACCTTACTGCAAATTGATTATTTTGGGGATAAAATTGTATCCTGTGTTAATGAATATGCTCAAATAATTTCCAGGCGCAAAGGTGTGCCTGTATGTGCCAAGTGAAATATCCTGAGTAAGTGTAAGCTGTTCAGAGCAAAATGATTCATCCTAAATTAGATAAAAACTGGCATAGATCAGTAGTAAATTTAGTCTGCTGGATTGATACAAAAATGCTTGAGTCATTGGATCTGATCTGGCCTCCAGGCTCAGCCATTACCCTGCTCATTTCTTGGTTGCCTGTGTGGGACACAACACTGAACATCTGGCTCACAAGGTGCTGTGTATGAACTAATGTTGACACTGACATTCTCTTTTGGGTGCTGGATCTTTGGAGTCCTTTTCAGTGGACCTGCTGAAGTCACTGACTCACTGGGAGGTCAGCTTTGAAAACTGAAATTGTTATATTGATACTTCCTTCCTGGAATTGTCATTCAAGTGGTGGGGTAATGGAGGAAATGGCAATTATTTAGGGTACAAGAGTGATGTTCCAGAAAGAAAGAAGGTAATTTCTGCTGCTTGCCACTTCTCAGTTTGTGGCAGTTGAGAAAGATATTGTATCTGTCAATGAAGCTGCTATTAAAGATTGTACAGTTTTGAGATTATATCTGTAAAGATATTTGTGGGATCTCATAAGAAATAAAATATTGGTATGAAAAAACCCTCATGGTTTGGGGCTCATATTTTTTTTCCCTTTTTTTTTTTTTTTTT
>VRYO01000617.1:1341059-1356141 GCA_009812075.1 Sialia sialis | reverse complement strand
TGAAATTACTGTATGTCAAAAGAAGAGATCCAGAAGCTAAGAATATACCTATATATTAAAAGGAATGTGCTCAAAACATTTTGCACAGCACACCTTCATATTGGAGAAAACATCAATTTTGTATTATTTCAGGGAAAAGATAATTGAGTGGGTTTTTTGCATGTTAAACTATTAATTATTTGTAATTCCATAAGTTCCCATGTATCCCAAGACATCATGTATACTTCATACCATCTGTACCTATGATGCATGAACACATAAGTGCTCACTCAGCAATTTGCTCAAGGATTTATCCCTCACACTGTCAGCCACAGGGCTGACAATGAACACACTCTCCTCTGGCTGGAAGAGGACTTTCTCATGGGGGTTGTTGCTGTTGTTGAGGCTGGATGCAGGCTGGGTCTTTGCTGCGGTTCTACAGAGATGTGCATGCACAGTCCCAGGTCAGGGGCAAAAGGCAAGGGGCCTTGCGAGGGTCTAGGTTAAGTACATGGGATGAGTGGGGCAGGGGAAGGATCAGGGACCAATTGCCAGGGGACAGGGGGGTATTGCAGAGGTGGCTTAGAGCAAAGGGCCAATGTGGGAACAGGGTGGGAGTGACCAACAGTCTGAGGGACAGGGAGAGGGGACACGGGCCTGACCCAGGGAACAGAACAGGGGTTTCTATCAGAGAAGCCACTTGTTTTTTCTTAACTAGGAAATGCCTTTCAGGGTCTCCACAGGGAGTTACTGTACTGATGTGAAAATTCAGTTGTAATATGAAATATGTGGGAGTGCAGAATTACTGTTCTGTGATTTCTTGGTTTTCTAACTGATTGTTCTATGTCCAACTTAGAAGAAAGTTGTTGTCCATGGCATCACATCATTTCACTCATGCTGTACTCTTCTCCTAACTACTAGAAAAACAATTTTCATTCAGCAGCTTCTGATAATGGTGATCAATCAAATAATTTATTTATTTTGTAACTGCAGTTGAAGTGGTGCTTTTCACTTCAAAGGGAAGGAAAAAAGAACCCCAAGTAAGATAATAGCATGGTCTTTTTGATTCCTAAAAAGCTGTTTGCCTGTATTGTTTATCTTGTTACATTATTTGCTGTTCAGTCCAGTTTCTCATACAAGTTGAAAACATAAAAAAAAAGAAAAAGAAAAAGAAGCCAGTTTCACTTCCAGTTCTGTAAGATACTTAGAACATGGTTGGACAGTCAGATCTCATTGTTCCTGGTTTGAGGAGGGAGCTGTACTAGATGGCTCACAGAAATCCTTTCCAGCCTGGGCTTCTCTGTCATTTTCTATGTGGCTCAGAACGAAACGTTAGAGCTGCAAGAAGGTGAGATAGATGGTGCTTTAGGAAGGTGGAGGTGATGAGGGCAGGTGTTCTGGGGCATAACCTATCATTTGGGGTAGGTTAGGGGCTGGTGCTGAAAATTCACATGGCTATAAGCTTTGCCAGGAAGCTTGTAGGCAGTAAATGCTACTGGAAAAAAAATGAACCATCTTATCTGTGATCCAGTAGAATGGACTATTTAATGTAAAAATGCCTATTTCTTATTCTTCTTTACAAAGAGAATCTACAGTTAGTTTTCCTTATAGTGGCTACTTCCTTTTGTGGTGAGCAGACACTTTATGACAGCTTTGGTTGGAATTTCTTTTCAAGGACTTTTAAATTCTCAGAGTTTGAAAATAATAGATCAGGCCAAGTGTATTATTATAATTCAGTAATTTGTAGTGAATAATGAAAGTGAAGTTTTTGTGTCTGAACACAGAAAGATATGCATATTAGTATGGCAGTGTATGCATGAGCTGTGTGCATATTATGTGCATATATTTACATTTCTGGTGTAATACCTTCTATTTGAAAGAAACAGTGCAACAGAAGTCAATGGACTATTATGTGGAAATAGACAGGATTTACATACCAAAATGTAATCAGTTTTTACATTACTTCAGGATTTTCAAGATGCAAGATGTGTAATAATTAGTTCAGAAAATATGCATAATTAAATTATTCAAATGTTTTCCACTTCCCAAGTTTCAAGGTCACAGTAATATATTAGATGTTCTGTTTCTTTTGTTATCATTTAGGTAGTACGGACCACTTATAGAAGAAAACTCATATTGAGACAAATATTTAACCAGGTGAACTTAAGAAAGAGTCATCTTAAATAATTGCAAAGTAAAGCAGAGCCCTGATGTAAACAAGCCTTTTTCCTTGTTTGCTTTTTTCAGGATGGTTAAAGGTGTTTTACATGCATTATTTGTGCTGTATCCTTATGACACGGTAATAGTGAAATTAGCTTTGTAAACCTCATTGTGATGCATTTTAAAAAGTAACAATATTCAAGTGAAACCAAATGTCACCTTGACCAAGGCTGCTCAATGCAGCATATAGGTGCTCATCTTATTCTCATTCTGACTAGCAACTTTTTTTTTCCCCTTGGAAAGGGGACAAAATTTACACTGTCTCATGACTGCAATGCTGAAAAGAGCAAAGTCACAAAACTCTGCAGGCTCCTTCATTTTCTTAGCTGTAGTTATGTTTATTGAGGTCATTTATTTCTGGGTAGGTCTGTATTGCACTTTGACAAACAAGCTTGATATAATCTCTTCTAAAAATCCAATCATCCTTGTAAATTAAGAAGTCAGTGCTTTCTACTGCACTAATATCTCTTCAATTTTGCTAATTTTGAACAATAGTAAAATCTCTTAAAATATGTTGTATTTTCATACAGATACTGACGGACATTAGAAATTAATGATGGTGGTGGCTGGAGACATACAGTTATTATCAGGCAGCATTGCTTATGTAGTAACAAGATATGACTGATGCACTGTGGTGCTTTACAGGAGGTTTGAAAAGTCTATGCTTTGATTATTGATAATCAAAGATGTGTGTTTGTATATTGGTTCCCAAGACACCGCAGAGGTGAATTAGACTGTCAGAAGATGCTTTAAAGGAAGAGATTGGAAGTGTGGTGCTTAGAGGGAAAGTAACTGAAGATTAACCATGAAAATATGTGTTTCTACATCAGAAATGCTTGTTTATATTCTTAATCATTTAGAACTACAGCTTACTATATACCCACAGCCCGGGCTTTAATTTTTGGACAGCTAGGTGGTGCTGCTTGAATAGCCTCTATATGATTATTTTAAAATTTTATTATCATAATGTTAAGTCAAAGTTCAAGATTCAGATATATCTGAGAGGGAATGCAGATTTGCTGCATGTCCCAGGAGACATAAAATGCAGGTAAGAGTACATCTTTCCTGCACTTGACTTACTGCTTTCTTCTGGTGAGGCTGATAAAAACCATGCTGTAATATTAAAATGAATTAAATGAAAATTAGTGTGAGTTTTTTCATAATACTCTGTGATCAACTCACTTGCATGAAAGTACTGATGGCAGAGATGTGGTGAGAAGTGTCAGGTAAAGTCAGGCTGAATGGGAGGCTGTGAACAATAGCAAGCTGCTGAAGTATTTTTATAAGAATCACAGCAAATAAGGATTATTTATGGGATATAATAGCAGACAGTAAAAGAGCTTTTAGAGGAGTTCTTCCAAAGTGGGAGCAAAGTTTGGAGAAGTTAGAGAGGTACTTGCTGAACAGTGTAAATACAGGATCAAAGCGCTTCTCTAAGGGCAGATGGGAAGGGAGGGTTTATTTTTCAGCAATAAATGAATAATTATAACTGCAATGAGTGTGAATCATGGAGGATTGTGCAACTGAAGTCAGGTAGATTGTGTGTTGAGGGACAGCTCTGAATGGCTGCCAGGTAGCTGGAGTTGCAGACTAGGAAAATAAAAATTAGTGAGAACATACATAAGCAACAAAGACACCACAAAACCTGAGTTTTAGTGTAAAACTGAAATTTTACTTTGTGTTTTGAGAATGATGAATTTAAATTATTATTTCAATTGAGGGAACAACAAATGCCTTATCTGTGCACTTTATTAAAAGGTGTTCTGCAGCTTCCTGAAGTTAATAGCAGCTTCATTTTGTGTGGAAGATCTTGGAGAATAAATATAAAAGGAGGTGCCATTGAAGGGAGGGAAGATGATGTCCTAAGCATTGAGGTTAGATCAAAAGCAGGCACAACAGACATGGAGCTGCCTTGTGAAATAGGAACATGGTGTTTCAAGCTGCATTGTCCGGACTGGAATGTTTTCAAGGAACTTGATTTTGTTTATGTATGTTTTGGTTTGAAAGACCAGGTTGTAAAGAAAGTCAGGAGCCTATCTTGAAATGGACAATGTAAACTCTTTCCCTCCAAATTATTATAATTTTGAAAGTAAGGAGCTCTCAGGCAAAGATATGGGAATTTTCTTTACTAGGAAAAAATAAAATAAAAATACAGTAATTAAAAACAAAAACAAAAAACCCCAAACACTGACAGAGTCAGGATACAATCTGACACCCCATCAGTCAAGGTGTTGGTAGCAGTCTGATTAAATGGTGGCTGCATCCTCCTGGAGTGACAGGTGTGGTTCTGTGGAAGCAGTGGTCCTGTAGAAGGATGCACATTTTTCTCCAAAAGTCCAATGATGATATGGAAAGTTCTGGTTTCCCTCTGTATTTTAGTGGAAAAAGGCTGCTGTGATGTTCCAAATCTCAGATTTTATCTAGATAGAAAACGTTTGGCTCCTCTTCCTGGTGGAGCATCTTCCAATGGGATGATGTAATTTTCTGAATTGTGAAGTGGGACTCAATGGCCCATTAACAGAAGATACCTCCCTGGAGGAAGGATGGGTTGTGGAAAAGATAAAGAACACTGCCCCACCTAGTTTTAACAGATGGTGATAGAATGCATATTTTTGGTTATATTCTGCATTGTAAGCCAAGACAATGTGCAAGAACTGGTTTTCATATGCGCTTCTCACAGTTTTTCATGTCAAGCCATGCCTCAGCCATCTTAGTGTTTATTATTTCATCTCCAAAGGCATATGCTTGATAGATTAAAAGAAAAAAAAATCTTGTCATTACCACTGGCATCCTCTGGAGCATGCCTGGTAGTGAATTCTTTCTATTTTTGGGAAATGGAAAATATATGAAGATGGCAGCCCTTTCAGTCTTCTACTCTCATTCTAGCATTCCTATCTACAGAGTGTGGAATTTATGTCTGTAACGTTTGTGCTTACTGCTTAGCTGTAAAAGTGCTGAGTAAGACTTACACAATTATATGCCATAGCTTGCTGTGATTTATGGAAGACATTACACTGTTATCATACAGGTTTGTTTGTGTAATATTCAAGCAGATATTTTAAAAAATATATTTTTAGCATTAGAATACAAATATTTTATGAATTCTCATTAATATAAATATATCTAAGGCTTCCATTTGTGTGCATGAATATATTACCTTCAGGCATGTACAAACATATATGTAAAATATTTACTAACATTTGTAAAATAATTGATAAAGACTAATGCATTTAAAGCAGAGCAACGGCTGAGCAGAATATTTGGATATTGTAAATTATCACACTTTCAATAGATTTGACTGAATTGATACTGTCTGGATCATACAGAACTAATTTGAGTCTCCTTGCACAGGCAAAGACTGACATGTAAGCATTTCAGGTGGTAATTTGAGCATTGCTAATGTATTGCTGAGAGCTCCTTTGACTTTGAAAATTGCTTGCATAAACATGAGGGAGAAGAGAGAGTTTTTAAACTATCTTTTTACTATATTTCTGCTGAAATGTAAAATATCAAGAAACATTCTGCTATCATTAAAGGCTGTCCTATTAATTAATTAGTTGGTATATTCTAACTCTCTTGATTTGAAAAAACCAAACCAAATGATTTGAAGCATTAGCAGTTTCTAGCTTTTGCACTGATCCATGGTGTTGATTCTTTGAATTCAGCTTACTGGGAATTACTTCTACAGTAGGTATATTTCCACCACACATTTTGATAATTAGGAATTTAAAACTTTTATTTCACATATTAGAATTATAAACAGAGCAATAAAGATGTACAGTAAGTCTGTTGACTGTATTAACATTAAATATGAAAAACATGACATTTACTGGGTTGTAATTTAAATGTCAAAACAAGAGGATGAAAAATAGGGCAAAACCTGTAGCATCCTTGAAATAGTCATCCTGAGATGCATAGATGGCAATCTAGTATTGTTTAATGTATTTATCTTTCAACAGAAATAAAAATCTTCAAGCAAAATGCTCCTTATTAATTCTGTTTTAAAATGTGAAGCTTTTTAAATTGGCGGCACTTCCAAGAATAGAGTATGAAGCAGACTTTCACTTTAAAATAATAATTATTGCCCTTTGTGGAATTCTTGTCACTTGTGAGACAGAGGGTTCACTCCACCTTGTGCTGTGTTGCTCTAATAAGTCTATAGTGTAGACTCAGGTGTGGGACAGGTGTGATATTAGTTCTGTGGTATTGAAAGTTAATTCTGGGAGTCAAAAGTAGTGAAATATTCTCCATGTCCTGCACTCCTGTCGACACAATCTGTGCCGCACAAAAGCATGAGAGCTTTTAACAGACAACTTGTTTATATACTCAACTCTCGAGTTGGGCATATTGTTGTAACAACTCTTTTCCCTTCACATCTGTATTTATTGAGGATCTGGACATGTCAATGTAATTCATGTCCAGAAACCTTTCTAAGAGCTCAGACATCAGGAGTGTGGCAGTAGTGGCTTGTTATTAATTCTTGCTGGGAAGTTCTGGATGTCTGGGCTTGCCGAGCTGGGAAACTCCAAGGATACAGCACAGTAGTATCAAAAACCTATTGCAAAAAAATAAGAGGGGAATCAACTAATATCTTGAAGTGCTTATAAAAGCTGATTTGTTAGGAAGATTTTTTTTTCCCCCCTTTGCTTGATAAGAGCCAATGCAGTTTAGGAATAGTGCAGCACTGCATTGCAGAAATAATTCAGTAGTAAACCTGGAGCTCTGGGGATGGGCTTGTGGTAGAACAGGCCAAGTGGGAAGAAAAATTTGGATGCTTGAAAACTGAGACTCAGAAGCTGAGGAGCTTTGAGGCATGTATGTTCAGACTTGTTTTATTTATTTCTGAATGTTTTACTTTTATGATTCTATGACTTAAACCTAATTATTTGGGAGTTAGACTGAATTTAGAAATACCTGAGAATTTTGGGGATTCTGCTTGCATTATGAACAGTTTTTGTTTTCTTTTCCCTCACACCACCTTCCACCCCAAAGAACTCGAAAGTTCTCTTGAATGTCTCTTCTTTCATTATGCAGGTGAGATGTGATCATTATCTTTTTCAAAGCACTTAACTTCTTTGTAATATTTATATTGATATGCACATTTGACATGAGGCCAAGTAACCTTGCTGTTGTTGTCCCAAAGACAATGTATCAAAATATTAATGGCAGATAATTGATGGCCATGATGCTGAGCACCCAAGGGTAGTCCTCAGCTAAACTTTTTCCTTGAGGTCCAGACAGTTTTCATCTTGGTTTCCATGGCTCTTTCCCTATCAGAGTTTCCAGAGGAGCAGTGCAGCAAGTTTTGTTTTCTCACTCTAAGAATCTTCTTTTTCTGGGGTGATGAACAAAAATCTTTCCTGTGCTGGATTCAAAGAGAATGTACTTGAATGTCATGGACACTATTTAACACTTCCGAATTGAAGGGAAAAATGGTGTGAAAAGTAATAGTTTCCAAATATTGAAAAAGAGCAAGTGGCTGTTTTGATAGACGTTCAAGCTTGCCAAAATGAGAGATGTTCAACCTGAGAATTAAAACTTCACACTACAAGATAAGAAAGAGTGTGTTTAGATAAAGCTATTTATTTTATCTTTAAGCTTACCTTGTGTTTGGCATCTTTTCAGATGTAATAATGAAAATGCATCTGATCAAAGAAAAAGGGCACTCTGCCTAATAAAATTATTGCTGCTCATTTATATTTTGATTAATGACTGCTTCAAAATGTGATTTTTAGTATTTGGTGTCAAATAGAGTTAGAAGAAGGTTTCTGATGAGGAAAATCTTATGACCTGACCTCTATGGGTGTGTGAAGGGAAGGAAACCTGAACTTGGGGAGAGCAGTTTGAGGTGAAAGGAAAGGACAACAAATGGCTATAAATTGTCTGGGAATCCATCTTTGTTGGAGGATAAAGATTAATGAGAAGTGAAAAGTTAAGCAGCATCCCTCAGTAATTTGTCTCATTATCTCAGATGATACTGAGGGATAATACTAAAACTTTTGAGAAGTTGTATAGCCTTTTTATTTATTGTTTTTAATGTTAATTTTTTTTTCAATGTCTCATTTTTAAGATGGCATGACTGGGTTCTTTCTAGCACAAAATTAGTTGTGTTCATTTGCGACCCAGTGAAAGCTCACCTCACTGTAAACATGTCACACACTGCATTGACAGCAGTTCAGCAGGAGCTGGCTCAGGTTTCTGTGCAGAACTCACCCTGATCTTAACCTGTTTAACTTGACATTGTGAATAAAAACATGTTGAATGTTGCCTCTTCTTAATTAGGGCTGACAAGATTTAGAAAGTCTGCTGTTGCATACCATATAAAACACAATTCTTCACTACCTGTGATGTGAACATACAATCTAGAAAATCAGTTTTCTTTTCTAGAATAAATAGTCTGCAAATCCTTAAGATATGTCCTACAGTGTTGAATTAACCTTTCCCTGACACTCAAGTATAATCTTTTTCACTCCTTCCCAGTACATAATTTAGTAAAATGGAAATAAAGTGGCTCAGTGGAAAAAGATATCACTAAGCTATTTTGAACATAACTGTTCAGCTGCTCAGAGATACCAAATGTACTTCATGAGCAGCTTCTTCAGTGTCTCACAGGACAGTACAAGAATTATTTGCCACTCTATAATAAAGCTATTTAGATGAAATGCAGAATATTTTTCATTGAATTTTCTCTGAAGTAATTGTATTTCAATGCTAGTGTGTTGCTTCATGTTATTTTTCCATGCGTTTATTTACTAGGATCATGAAATCACTTCCTTCATTTTAATAAGCACTACAGCTGAGAAATTGATACTCAGTTTAATATGAAATATTAGTTCAGATTCTGCAAAGAAATGGCAGGGTATGTTTTGGCATAGCCTTTGTGATTTATTTCTCCTAATGCTAACAGTCTTGTTCAATAAATATTTATGTATCACTAGGAAAAAAATTTGAAATAGCGTTGATAATCATAACAAATCGGGGCCAGAAAACAATAATAATCCAAAGGAAATTCTCATTAAGGAGAGTCTCATGGAGAAGTTTTCTCATGAGAGCAAATATAACAGCAGTTGAACTGCTGTTGTTCTGTAATATTGGATATTGTAGGCTGACCAGAATCTAGCAAATAAAGCTCTTCACAGCTGAATAACTACTAGAACAACAACTTGTGCCGCTGCCTCTCGTAACTCTAGCAACTGTTTAGTGAAGTTTCTGACTTTGGTGCATGCTAAAACACATTCTTGGTATCAGTGAGAGGCAGTGGTAGCTGCCCTGAAGGCTATAAAAGCCAGGTGCCCTCAAAGTTACTAGACTTGACTATATTAGGTGGATGTGATTTTCTTTACAATTCCTAATGTCTGTTTATCTCAAAAGCTTAAAAAGTTATTTCAGTCAGATTTTCCAAAGGCAAAAGGAAAAATACTTTGATGCAAGTAACATAAAACTTTGTTTAAAATGTCAAAATTTTATTGTCACAGGAAGCAACTTTTTCTTGGAATAAAAAGAAAATCAAGAAATGCCAACTGAATATGTAAAAATGGGCTTTAAAATTGTATGGCTGAAAGGAATGATCCATATGCTGTGAGAGGACCAGTCTCTCTTTGGTTTACTGAAGATTTATATGGAGGTGGTGCTGATCCATGATCCCCCTAAACTGACAGCATTTGTCTTCAATGTCAGAATGGTTTTGCCAAAGCCAAAAACCCCCAGTGTCAGCTGGAAATCTGTTGTCTCTCGAGGTAGCTGAGTCTGCCTTGGGAAGATGGAAATGGAAAGAGAATGAGAGCTCTTAGCTACAAGTGAGGTCCCAGTCTGAGGGCCAGTATTTGCAAAATTATCTTTCTTTTCCTCCTAATTAGCAATTGTAGAGTCAGCACTGCAGAGTATTTGGGCAGCTTTCATTTTCCTCATGTCTGGGTCATATACAGTGTATGCTTCCTGTGAGCCCTGAATTCCTTAAACCAGTTCTTTCAGTAAATCAAATAATCAAGGAGGCAATAAAATCCACTCTCTGCAACTTCTCTATCAAAACATATTCAATAATTAATGTCGGGAAAATTTTGTATTTTACCAAGATGTTCTCTTATCCTCTGCTTTTCAAAACTTAACACTTCTTTTCCAATTCTCAGCTGCATGAGTAGCTGTCCACAGCACTCAAATTTAATAGAAAATCAGCTGATATTTTGTAGTTAACAATTTTAAACAATTTTTACCTGCTGTTAAAACACATTTTAATTAGATCCTAAAAGATGTGCAGGCTTGTTACTGTCACAATTTTTTAATATCCTCCCCCTTCAAACAAAAAAATCTCCAACCACACTGTTCCTGTCTGGGTAATCCCCATTGGGATCAGTATTTTGGGAGAGACTTTCTTGGAGCAGCTGTCATGGAGTGTCATGCCCAGAGGTGCTGGGTTAAGTTGTCACTATAGTGATGTATACATGCCAAACTTTGATTTTAGCCATTGTAATAGGTCTTCTCTTTTCATTTTCTCTTCCTGGTGACTTCCTGTAACCACTCTCTTCTTGCTTTCTCTGACTTGGGACTGGAATTCCTTTTATATATGTTTTTAAAGGGTTTCCAGCCTCCAAAACAGAGAAGCAAATAAAAAATGTGTTGGGGTTTTTTTCCTGTCATGGTGTATTAAGGTTCCTCCATCCTCATATCAGCAGCTATAATATGAATTGGCTATTTTACTCTAAAACTGTATCAGAAGCCACTCCAGGGTGGCTGTGGCATGCCTGGATTGCTTTCAGGTTCTTCAAGAGATGGATCTGGGAGCTCCTGTAAAGCTTTCAGTCAATAATGGGAGCTCTATGCACCAAGCCATGGTTCTCTTGATGTTCCTGTGCTCTCTCTCTCACCTTGTGTTGCCACAAGCAGGCTTAGTTGCTGCCTCTCCAGTCAGCTCTGGGTTAAATTTTGATGCAGTAGAAAGGGAACAGGGCTGCAGAAATCCAAGGAATCTGACAAAATGCAAATTATTTACAAAAACAACTTACAAAATGTGCAAGGAAGTGCAGAGAGGAATTCTTAATCTGCCAATAAATATCTCAATGACAAATCTTTCAGCCCTCTCTTGAGCTTTAACTTAATCTTTGTATCCTTGAGCTTATGATTCCTCCCTGCCTTCTATTCTATATGTCTTCTGAGGTGGGATCTTATTTATGGGGACTGTTTTCAGTTTTTGAAGAACAAATACATTACTGTGTGCTCTCTCTTTCTGAGGAACTCCATAAAGTGAAGGCCTCTGCCCACACAAGAAAGGAATGCTGAATCATATTCCTATTAGACACCTTTTCATGAGCATTTGTCAAACTGTTCATTTAATCTAGAGCCTAGAGCAATGAGAGTTTAAGAATGAAGCTCCCAGGACCAGGCTCTTCCCTGCCACATGTGACTGCTTCCCTGAAGAGAGATGGAGATTGATACATAAACAGCTATTTTTAAAACAAACTATTTCTTGATGTGTTGTGGTTTTAGTCCAGAAATAGTGTAGGCAGGCTAAGTAAGCAACTATTTTTCCTATTTAGGTAGGGCCTTTAAAATGTCTATATATATATAAAAATGTATACATACAGATACACACATATATGGGAGTACATATATGTATGCTGTCAATATACTATTTCTTACCTCTTGTCCTAAGAATTCCTGAATTTCATCTTGGGGAGCAGAACATCTTCTCCCGCTTCTAATCCAGCTATGAATCTAAATCTGTACTTCTGGAAGAGTTTTGTAGCAGTAGTGAATTATAATGAAATTCAGTGATATTGTGCTAATGAGTAGAGTCCTTGAAACCGGAGGTAAATTGTGCAGGACCCATTTAGGTTTTGAATAAAATTATTTTCAGGTGTTTCTGACTAGCACATAATCAAACCATGTTTTGACTGTCTAATCTACCAAGTATTGCTGCAGCATGAAAGAAAGTTTATTTTCAATTCACAGGGTAACAGAGAGGTAATTGGTTTTATTTGGATTTATCTTCTTCCCTAGTAGCAGTTTGATGATAGTTCCCAAGTGTTTGCGTTTTTCTCTTAGGCAAGTAGTGACTTGCAACAGGGCTGTATTTGAATTTGCTTTTTCTAGCACTCAGAGATGGAGAACAACTTGAGAATGGATTGTATTGAGACATTTATCTTGCATACTATTGCTATTACAGTAATGGGCAGCCCAGCTTCAATTTATGCACTAACAGCAGCTCTTCTGACAAGAAATGCACACAAGGTTAAACATAGGCATGATAAGAATGGAAATGGCTGGGCAGAAAGCACCATAATACATGGTGAATAATCTGTAAATCTAGTAGGGGCTGCATTTTGGGTTTGTGCTGGAAATAGTGTTGGTAAGGCAGGGTTGTTGCAGAGCAGGGCTTACACAGAGTCAGGGCTTTTTCTGCTCCTCACCTCACCCCACCTGTTGGCCTGGGACTGCACAGGGAGCTGGGCAGGGGTGCAGCCAGGGCAGTTGGGAAAGCTGCCCCAGGTGATGCTTGGGATGCTCCAGACTGTGTGGAATGTCAGCACAGAAACTATGGGGGAGGAGGAGGAAGGGAGGGGCGTTCTGTTTGATGGCATTTGTCTTCCCAAGTCACTGTTCCATGTGCTAGAGCCCTGATATCCTGGGGATGCTGAACACCTATCTGCCCATGGGAAGTGGTGAGTGGATGTTTGGCTTGACCTATGTGTGCAGCTTTTGCTTTACCTGTAGAACTGCCTTGATATTCATCCATGAGTTTTCCTGCTTTTGCTCTTCTGATTCTTTCTCCTGACCCAGTAGAGGGGACAGTGTGTGAGTGGCTGTGCACAGTTGCTGGCTGGGGTTAAACCATGACACAGGTGAGGTGAAAATGTATTTGGGAGATCTGTCTGGATTCTGAGGCCATTTCCATGACAGTTTTAATATGTAAGAGCAAATGTAGGGACAGGATTTAAGGGATTAAATTAATTTTGAAGTGTATATTCAGAGTAATTTCAACAAATTTTGAGAGATTCAGAAAAATGTAAACACTAACCTAATCAAACCTGTATTCTGGGTATTTAGTTTATTTAAAAACAAGTAAAGATATCTTTGTTTCTTTCAAAATCTGTCAGCTCAGGAAGCCTACAGAGAAGGCTCTCCAAGAAGAGAAATTTTGAAAGCAAGCTTGTGCTGTGCAAGGTTGTGTTTAATTCCCGGTTGACTTCAAAGACACCGAATGTCGTAACTGTACTGGGAAAGCCTCCATACATAATTAGAGGCTCAGATTGGCTGGAGGGACTCAGTGGTGTCTTTCATTGCCAAAGAGAGTGATTTAATTACTGTCCATATGCCCTGTTGGGCCTGACTAAAGCCCTGTGTTACTGGAATAAATCTGATTAGAGAAGTCATAATCTTCACCTTCCTCGACCACTCTTGGATGGGGCCTTTTTCTCCATCTCCTGATTTTCATTTTTACAGTTAAATACCACAAGGAGGCTTCTAAATAGTTTCCTTGAGGCAGTACTGACACAGTAAATGAAAACTTACTTTTAATGATTCATTTTGTATCACATTGAGCTTTTTCAAAACTTTTCCTGTTTTAGCTATTGAAAGTTTCTAGCTTAATTTAAGTCTCACAAAATATTTCTGCCTGCCTGTATTAATTGATAGAGATTTTCAGCCAATACTTAGATGTTTCCCTTCTCAAACTGTTGATGATGTTGTTATTCCTATTATACAGGTAGGGAATTGAAAATCAGGAAAACTCCACAATTCGTGTGAGGTCACAGAAAAGACTGAAGTGAGTGGTCTGACAGATGATCACAAACTGTCCATCTTGTGTCTCCAAGAATCATTGCACACTCTGTGGAAGCATTAGCTTCTTTAGGTTGTAATTTTAATTTCTTAATCCTCAGTTCAGGTTTCTTCATTGCTCATGGTCAGAGTGTAGCAGCTTTCACTGGTAATACTATAGGGATGGTTGGAGAGAAAATGAAGTGATCAGAGGGGAGAGATCGTGTGGCTGCAGAACCAGCCTTTCCAAGTGTGTGTATAATTCAAAAAAGTTAAAACTAGAAATTAATTATGACATTTACTGTTTATCTGTTGTTCATTTATCTTAATATCGAAGTTTATTCTTTTGCACTGGAATATAAAATGTGGATCTGCCCCTCCCCCAGAAAGCTCAAGTCTTCTCACATCTTTATTTCACAAGCAAGGAGTTACCTAAGAGCAGAAGTTATGTGACACTGCAGTGAATTTCAAATGGCCAGTTCCATTCAATCTTGATGTTTCATCTTCACTCTTGTTCCTTGCAGATACTAGTAATTGGTCTCATGTTATTAGCTCAATTTGAATAATTTAATTTTATGTACCTTTAAAAAGAAATGTAAGCAAAAGTTAGTAATAAAAGAATCTTTTTATACTTTGTAGAGCATAACATCTCAAACTCTCTTTGGGAATCTTGTGAACAGATCTTTCAAGCACTATTAGCTTTGCAGAAAATATAAACTTGAGCAGTCAGGGAACATAAAGAAAAAGCTATAACAGATCCAGTGGCATTTTCAAAGTGATCTTTGATGAAGAGGTTAATAGAATTGATGCACTGTACTGCTTTAAATTCTTATAAAAACTCCCATCATAATTACAAAAAATGTATCTCAAAAGGTTAAGGGATTAATTTAGTTTGCGTGAGTATCCAAAAGTTTACAAGATTTTTCAGGGCATGCACACATTTTGTAATGGCAGTCTTAGACTTCAAATCTTAGAAATGTTTCTCTTGAGGATTCTAGCACTTCTAGCTTGGGTAAATATTTCTGTCATACCACATCTGTACCCCTCCTGCTCCTGCCTGGGGTACATTGTACAAATAAGGCTATGTTTAGATTAAAAAACAAAACAAACCCAAACAAACAAACAAAATCCC
>VRYO01000617.1:1313001-1340059 GCA_009812075.1 Sialia sialis | reverse complement strand
TTTGGAAGAAGAACTTCATTGTGCACAAAGAGCTCTCCTTTAATCTCATGGGTAATACAGCATTTGTGCATAGGTAGATATAAAACACACTGCAGCTGAATCCTACATCTTTCCATGTCCAATGTTTAACACCAGAGTGGTTTAAATTCCTGTGTGATTTTTCTCCCATGCAGCCCTAGCTCCAAGTGGATGTAAGATGTAGTTCCTGGCAAATCATTTATAGTCTGGCTTCCTAATGAAAGTGTGCAATAGCTGTGTGACAGCTTGTCATGCAGAAGTCCTCCCTCCTCCTCCGAAGCACTTCATAAAATGAAAACAGACGAAGCTGACACTGAGAATTGATTGGCTCTGGTGTGCTTCAGGGAGGGCGGGGAAGATTGCTTATTGATGTGCAAAAAGTTAACTTTTATTCAGAAATCCCAGGTATTGATTAGTAGCTTGTTACATGATGGAAGAAATGAGTGGTTTGAACTGGGAATGGCAGGTCAGGACAGTCAGCCAGGGCTCTAATAAATAACTTTCATAAATGGTGCTAGAAAAAATGACTTTGAGTTTCTATAAATGATTCCTTTGATGTCCAGACTACCAGGAAATTATACTTTTACATTCTCACATGTGTTTTCAAGGCATGAAAGCTAATGGCATAAAAAAAAGAAGAACAAAAATTCTTGCTTCTCTTGACCATGATGTGTGCACTTGCTAAGAAAAAGTAGATTGTGTTTATGTGCTTTTCCTGTGTTTATGGACTACCAGATCACAGAATGGCTTGGGTTGGAAGGGACTTAAAAGTCATCTAATTCCACCCCTGGCATGGGCAGGGCCACCTTCCACTAGACCAGGTTTCTCCAAGCCACATCCAACATCCCTTGACACTTCCAGAGAGTGCCTTCTCTACAAGCTTCTTGCAATATGGACACTCCAGTGCTCAGAACTTGAACTCTGTCTGTAAGGAGATACTTCAGAAATGCAGTACATCAACAACTTCAGTGTATTGATCACATTTGGGGATACTGCAAAAGGTGCAGTTGTTTTTGGTGTGGATATGATAAGGTGTTCAAATGTGAGAGTAATTTTTTGTAAGGACCTTGGAAGAAAATGGTGCCCGGGGGAATAAGGGAGAAGATGATGACTCAGAAGATGGCTCAAAATGGTATTAGAGCTCAGGGACATGCAGAATAAAAGTAAAATACTTCTCTCTTCTGAAACTCTAAGGTGAACTGCAAATTCTGGAGTCTGTGTAGAAATTATCTGGAAATGAACACCAGAGGAGCAAATCTTTATTGTTCAGTTTTCAGTGCAAACTACTAAAGGATGATCATCCATCTCCAAAGTCAATATCTTTTCTGCAACAATTTTTTCTCTGACATTTATATCTTGCTCAAGGCTAATCAGGGGAGGCTTATAAATTGTTGAAATCACTTTATAGCACATTTAGAGCTCATTTCGCAGCAGTTTAAGGGTTTGCAATGAAGCTAATAGCCTTCTGCATTACCTAACTGTTTGTGATTTTAAAATGATGTAACATTTATAGCCCTTCAGAGTTATTTCCAAAAGCAATATGGTAAATCTAATCATTACATAATCAGTACATGATAAAAATCCCACTGCTGTGAAGCCCTGTTTTCAAGTATCCTTCATTATGCTGTCCAATGTTTCATACATTTGGCAGAGTGATTCTTGCAAAATAAAGGACACGAAAAATACAACAGACTAGAATGTTTATCAGGCTTAAAATCTTGATCAGGGGAGAAAGAACTTCACAGGTTTGTGACCATAGGCCTTTTGTTTTTCTTTTTTTTTATGAATGATAAATTGGAAGAAGTTATAAATGATTCTGTCTTGCAGGAGCATTTAACCTGAAGAGGCTGCTTCGTTTTTTGTAGCGTGTTTAATATAACTTGCTTCCTGTATTTAACTGTCAGAACCAGTTAGAAATGAGAAGTGCTGGACACTACAGTAATCAATTCACTTATAAAACAGTCACATAATGGGAGGAAATGGAAATCTACTTGGCTTGGTTCTTCATATAATTTCAAATTACCATTGATAAAACTGAGAGGAAAGTCTCATTTACTGATATTGAAAAAGCAGGAGTTGAAAGTGTGATATTATTTATGTTGCTATCAGATATTAACCATTTATCCAGTTGTCAAGGACATGATCACTGAGTCAATCACCAGAATGTTAGTGAACCAGTCCTCTCATATTTTTGTATTGTGCAGGAGGAAACTAAGTCCAGGAACCTGTAGGTTCAGTAAAGCTATGAAAAATCCCTTTGGGCTTTTATGGTTTGTGCTATTCACTTTTAACCTTGATTGACCTATAACTGCTTAAAAGCCATTGCTAATTCAGATTTACTGAGATCTGGCTGATTGCTACAACTTCCCAATTCAAAACCTGAGATCTTGAAGTTCTTAATAACAGAACTGTGTCTCTGACATTTTCCATAATTACCAAGTCAGTCACTGCAGTTATGTATTTTAGTTAACCACAAGGTGCTGTGAAGATTCAAAGGATATAAACACTGAGACCCTTTTAATAAGATCTTATAGCATAATGCTAACCAGATTGTCTGCTGTGCCTCTTCAGTCACCTTGAAAATTTAAGGGCTGCTAATTTCTGGATTGCAATTGTTGTTGCTTCATTTTTTCCTGTCGTGTATTTGTGTATGCTGCCTTTGTCTTGAAGACAGGAATTAGCAGTTGTTTGTGAAATACTTATAATTCTGCATTACAGTATTTTAGGCTTTTATTTGTTAAAGGCTATGAATGTTTTTTTTATTTTCAGCACTGCTTATGTAGTCATCCTTAAGAACTACTTTGGACCTACAGAGTTGGATCCTTTAGCATATCAAGGATCAAAGCTGATAGTTACTGTCCACTGAGTCAAGGTATTTAACATAAATATTGGCCTGATAATCTTGTCTATAAGCCTGGCTTACTTATATCTGTACATTAATTTCTTATTTTTAACATTTTAATTGCTGTGAGAATTGGAATTTTTTTATGGTCTCAATGATTTTTTTTTAATGATCTTAAATTACAATGAGCCTAATAGGTAGAGCTATGTTTTATTGAAAATAAAATAGACTGAATAATATTGGGATAGTAAATACTACAATTCTACATGTCTGCAGTTTTTCCCGTCTGCCACAGAGTCTGTTAGTTTTTCTAATTAGATGCATATCATAAACTATGCATGGGAATGGTACATCCTAAGAAAACCATTGAGATTGAGAGTATTCAAAATACCTTTTGTCTTCATCAGCATAAGTTCCCATTTCAGTGGGTCCACTGTAATTACTGTATAAAACTGTTACTAAATATGCATTAATTATTCCACATATAAGCAGACATCTGTTAATTCATTGCTAGCAGTTTATTAGACTAGTATGTGTAAACTGCTTTGAGCTATAAATTACAAGATTAGGGCTTTTAATGTTTAGGGATATCCTTAGGCATTGTATGCTGGCGGTGGATTTGACAAATGCTCTTTGCTAATGGACTATATTTAAAGGAAAGTCTGCGTGGATTAATTTAATTAGTGTCATATTAAAGGCTATCAAACTAACTAATGTCAAAGGTGTACCAGTGCTGTTGATTCAGAGTGTTATCATGTGTGTATAATTAGAGAAACCTATTTGCATTAATATTTCTTCAAATAAACACACACACTTTCCTTTCAAATTCCAGCCATGTCATGGCCCACATTTTTCAGGCACGTCTTTTGAGTTACAGTTCATTACAGAAGTATTTAAACATTAAGAATAAGCAACCAGTACTGATCACTGAAGCTGCTGGAAATTAAATAGAGGAAGAACTCACAGGCGGAAGGTCTGACAAATCCAGGCATTACCTGTGTTTGGGAAAGGAAAATGTTTTGTCCAGCTTACTGTTTATAAAAAGTTATGTTTTAGCATGGCACTAGCAGCTGTGTCTCAGGATCTGTCTGCCAGGTATGATACTGTTCTTGATTTTGTTTTCTAATAATCCCCAAGGTGTTCATGTTTAGTAAGACAAAGAGGAAAAAAGTGGGTGAGCTTCAGACAGCCCTTCTTTCAGTATTCCATGAACACTGTTAGCTGCTAACTTTGCAAATATGGAAGGAAAATAATGGCAGTGGAACTGGATGTTAGTTTCGATTTGGTGCAACCCAAAAAAGTTCTGATGATCACGTAACAAACAGAACAATTTTCTGACAACAACTTGCTTTTCTGAAGGACCAGCAGGAAGGAAAATTGTGATCCATGCAACTCTTTAAGAGACTGCTGTCCGTCGTGGGAACTCTGATCTCTGTCTTGGAAAGCTGAATACTGGGACAATTTCTTTTATCAGCAAATACAGTTTGCTGTACAATAAGTGGTTTTTTTATTCTTTGTATTTGTTTACTTCGTCTTTTAAAAGTTTCTGCTAAGGAACCTTGGTTAAGCTGTATGCTGTAGTTCGTTTCTGTCTCTGGAGTTAGAGAAAAGAAAGCGGAATAAAAAAGGTTCCCTTTATCTTACAGAACAGGAGGCTATCCATGGCTTAATGATCCAGCAGAAAAGAGGCTTAGTCAGGGCCATGGCAGCCAGTGGCTCTGGAGCAATTTGTGAGTCACACCTCGGCCAAGGCACACTCTGAAGCACAAGCTAGTCCAACATGTGAGTGCTCTTGTGCTCTCTTCCCGTGTCCCTTGTGGGCCATGACTTCTCCTGCCCCATTGCTGCTGCTCTGGTAGGGTCTGCAATAGGTGGCAGCACAGAAGTGACGTTTTTTCTTCTTCTGTCATTTTGTTTTGTTGAAGTTTTTGATTTGCCACCCTCTGTGTTTTGAAGGTGCCCTCAGTGCAGTGGGGATGTATGATGGGATTGTTGCTGTGTTACGAGTTGCAGTGCACAAGTGATGAGCTGTATGGAGATGTCTTAAACCTACCTTTTTTCTTTTTTCTTTTTTTTTTTTTTGTTTTTATGTAGGGGAGGGTTTGGTTGGTTGGTTGATTTTTGTTTTGTTTCAGATATCTAATGTATTTCTTTCTGAACTCCATCTTCCACCTGCTCTGTCTCCCTGAAGTTGGACAATATCTGCAATCAGATGCATACCAATGGGCATTATCAAATGTCTGGCTCTGAAAACTCCAGCATCTACCAAGGCAGGAAAACTCCAGCTCTGCTGTATTAACTGTTATACATGAATAGTTCCATCATAGGCTGTCTGGGAATAGTGACATATACACAAAAATTATTATAGCCCATCATTCATTTTCCAGTAGAATAATTCATAAACATTATTAAAAATATAGCTATGCCAGGTAGCAAATGTCCCATCCTGCATCCCTTAAAAGGCTAAGATTTTTCATTTTCCATTGTAAACATTTTATTATGACATTTTCTGATTAGAATCGCACAAATCTCTCAGCAGTGAATTCATTGCATATATTTCTTGCTGAGACTGTAGCTGCAAGTAAGCATCCTCTGATATTCTTTATATGTAATTTACTTAGGGAAGGTAGCAGAACAACAATAACACCTCAAAAGTATTGGATCAAAAATTATACAGAGAAGAGTATTTTCAAGGGGAAGGAGAGGATTACACAAAAGGAGCAAATAAAGTCTTATTATCTGTGTATTGTTTGCAAAATGTTTTGAACATTTTATTGAATATATCTTCCTTGTGAATTATACATGCTCTCCAGTGCCTTTGGGAAGATGTAAAACTTTATATACTACGAATGGAATACATGACCTCCTGCTGTTTCCCAGATATTGCTTTAAATTGAAAACTGAACAATTTCATATCTACCAAGGGTTATTTTATTCCCTTTTGAGATGTTTAAGCAAGAATATTGTGGTGAAGGAAAGATTTCTGAATGTGTTCTCTCACTGGAGCCTGCTGCATGTCATTGCAGGATGATTCTGTATATTGGTGCATTAAAATGGAATTTCTGTAGGCTAAAAATCCATCTTTCCAGTAAGTTGCAACTGAAAATGATGTGTTCTAATTCCTTTAGTAATTCTAGCAAGGTCTCCTAACTTTTTAAATTTTTATATGTCCAACACCTGATTGGTGTTGGGTTCAAACCGCAAACACTTCTGAGTCAATAAGACTTTTACTTTTGCGACAAGCACATGCCTTGTCTGAGTGAGTATCCAAGGCTGGCATGGAGGTGGCTTTTCAAATGTGGGGCTTTCACTCCCATGCTCACTTTCTTACAGCTTTTCAGTGTTAGGTCTGAGTCACAAACCTAGGTATCAACAGCATGTATTTTACTCTTGCTTTCAAGAAAATCTTTCAGTTTCTAAAGGTAGTCTCAGCTAAAACTTCTTAGTGAGATATTCATCCACTCAGTGAAATGGATGAATACAAGATATTTCAAAGTACCCAATATTCTCTTTTGGAGTATATTTTAAGAAAAAATATGATGTAAGCCCATATTTTGCTTTGTCATTCATGTGAATTCTAAAAACTGAAACGTTTGAGCAAAAATACATCAACGAATTGCTAAAAAGTAAGAGAGTTCTGGGAAATGGAAATTAAGAGTACAATGAGAAGTGGCATCAGCTAAAGTAGATTGAAATATGGAATTCAGGATATGAGCAATTGGAATTCTAGCTCTTGCTGCTGGCATCAGAACATGAAACTGAAAAAGTATTTATTATTAGTCAGTTTTATTATAAATGTCCTGAATCTTTCTATTGACAGCATGATTCACCTTACCAAGAAAAAAATCCATACTGTTTAGTATGGATTGCACTAATTAAATTCTAGTCATAGACTTCTCCGGAGCTGATAATTGCTCTGTTTTATAGAAAAGCTGTCTTTTTTTTTGGAGATATAAAGCTCAGGTCTTGAACCTGAGCCGTGTTAATACATTGTTAAAAGCAGAACAAAGGGAAAAGGGAAAACATCCCCCCAAAAAACTAAAACAAAACCCAAAATCCCCAACAACACAAAGAAACCACAAAAAACCTGCTGAGCTGGGGCTCATAAGGAATCACTTGCACTGAAGGCATCTTTTCCAAGAGGAGGGGATCCAGCTCATGAGAGTGGATTGTGTACCTGCCAGCACAGCTGGTGGAGGAGGCACAAGGGGTAAAAATGACCTGTGATTTGATTTAGCCCATGGCAGAATACCTAGTGCGCTACTATTTTTGTCCTGGGATGTGGAGGATGAGTTTGCTGGGAAAATGTTTCTGAGTGAGAAGCAAAGCCATATTCAAAACAGCCAAGATAGAGGAGCTGGGGAGTCAAAACTGGCACAAGCCACCTCTTGTTGTTGGGACTGAACATGGAGATGCAACTGTGATGGAAGGGGTGAGGTATGTATATGGATACAAGGAGAAGGAAAACTGTTTCTCGAGGAAGTGTACAATATGAAAAAAGGGAAAAAATACCTGGAACTCTGGTAACAAATTGCCTCTATTTTTTCTGGCAAGAGCAGTTCCCTGCAACTTGTCTCCTGATTGTCCAAGGGGCAACAAAGAGATAGGATGTAAATGTAGAGGCAACAGCAAAATGCTGAATCATTTTTCTGTGGCTGTTCTGTTGTGATTGTTCCTCTGCAGGTGCACTACCCCAAAAAAATCCAAAGCAGTTCTTGCTTCCTAACTATCCTCTGCAGACACACAGCTTGATTTTTATGCTGGTCATGTTCACAATCTTGCATCCTTGAGTAAACAGCTTTCAAAGGGTGCTTTGTTTTTCATCTGTTCTCCTGGCCTTCTGTTAGGGCAAAGGCTCTCTTCTGTAGTTCTTTGAAAAGTCTTGCTCTTCTGGGGCTTTAGCCTACATGAAGATCTACAACCAAATGATTATTAATAATAATATCAGATTTTGAAGGATTAACATGGTCTGTTTCTTAGATGTGCATTTAACAGGTCTGTATATGAAAATAAACTTATAGAAGACAATGCATCTGTTCTTTAGAAAAGTGACTACATGCTAAAAAGTGGAAAGAAAGGTTTGGATGGTAAATACGTAATACAACCTGAGTTATTTTGCAAGCGGAAAATACTGATTTTGTCATTCATCTCTCTTCAGTAGCCTGTTCAATTTAATTTAAGAAGACAGACAAGCCTCTGAAATACGTTATATGATGAGTCAGCCAGAGACTTAGAGAAGTAGTCTAAAGGGAAAAAAAAAAAAAATTCCTGTAGGATCCAGATCAGAAAATTGGGTTATTATTATGCAATAGTTTGAAAAGGTTAGCAAAACTAAGTGTTCCTGCTGTCTGTACACTGTGCAGAATATATCTGGTTCAAAATGTTCAGCATTGCCACAAAAATAGCGTCTCATGTCCTGAACTCAGCTTTTTCTCTTAAACTTTTAAAAGGTCAGATAGGGACCAGAATAACCAAATAGCCATTTTTGGTTCAGAAAGAGCAACAATAATAATTAAAATGTCAGCTATGAAACCAGATAAGTTCTTGCATTCAGACACCATTTGGATGAGGGAGTTATGAATCATGTTTGTGGCTTGTGCCTGGTAATGAAGGAAAGTCTGAAGGCAACACCTGCAGGTAATCAGGAATCATTATGGAATATTATTGAGCCAGATCTTTCAGCCTTTGTAATGGAGTTTACAATATAAAGAAAATATTGAAAAAAAAATCCCCAACTAAATGTGTCTTACACTCCATAAAGGCATATGTGTGTATTTTGCATGTAGGATGCAGTATTTTCTTTTTAAACTGTTCTATCCTGTTTTTCTATTTCCCAAAAATGATCTTATCCTTCTTGGTGTATTAAACTCATTGTCCAATCCAGTGCTGTTTAATGTTATTGGATAATTTTGCCTTGAAAGTGGCAAGGGGTCCTGTATCTCTGTTCCCCCTTTTTAGCTTTTCTAGAAATACTCATTAAGAGATCTAGGGTATGCACCAGAAGCAGCATTCTGACATTGAAACCTAGACACAAATTTTGTATCATGTGGCATTTGGAAAATACCTTTGTATAAATAGGTCTGAATTCAGATCCTATGTGCTTTTATTAGACATTACCCCTAAGTATCCGTGTTTAATGTGGCTAGATGGTTGTTTGACTTTCAAATGAAAAAAATCACTAATTATTTCAGGGTCATAGAACAGCCATGGCAGGGGGATATTTAAGCCCTGTGAAAGTTATTTAAACAGTAGGCTAATAATAAACAAGTATTTGCTTTTCGGTTCTTGTCACAAAAACTGATAAATTTCATCTTAACTTCCTCTTATGATGATTACTTTGGTGTCTATGGATCTCTGAAAGAGCTCACTCAACTGCAGGGCTTCAGAAGAAACTGATGTACAGATCCTGAAAGCTGAACCCAAGTGTGAGCTTTTGTCTTATTGCTATGTTTGTCTTTCCACTTAAGCAGTGGAATCAAAACAGATTTTGTATTTGGATTGAATTGGATTGTATTTTCACTTTCATCTATAGTTATATTAAATGGTTCAGTCTTTGCATTTTGACAGAGAGTTTTACTGGGGCTAAACTGTGTTAATTTTCCTTTGTCCATGTATTAAATTCATTATCTTAAACTCTTGTGCTGAATTAAGTTCCTTACAGTTATCTATAAGAAATGTTAGGTAACACTCTGGCAGTGTTTTAAATAAAATGATTAGTCCTGTCTAATTATCATTTTGTCTCTTTTACACGCTTGTAATTTCCTCGCTTCTCCTCACCCCTCCCCCACGATTAAATTTTACCTTGTATTTAATTAAATATTAATTTTATGCCTTTTCATTTGTTCATAGGTAGAATTTTTAATGTTTCAACTGAATTTTTAACAAGAAATGTCCTTGTTAAAGGACAGCCTGCGTGGGGTGATTACACAGATAACATCTTGGTTGCATTGAGGTCTGTCCACCCTTGGTGTATATGGGATTTTTGCCCTAATTTAATAGACAGTTTGGATATGAGCTACTATATATTTTCATTGATGTTGTCTCTGTTATTGTTCTCCCAATGTAATGCTGCATCAATAAGGCTATTATATATGGTTTTGATTCAATGCTTTCAAAATGAAGAGCTTTACTCATCTTTTCAGGGGGGTTTCAACTGAGTCATCTTCCTCATTCTGCTCACTTTTATTCTCTCTTTTCATTCCATTGTGACCTTTTAAAGTTGATCTGAACTAAAAAGGAAATCCAAACCCAAAACATTCTATTGCTCTCTATTTTGTTTTTTTCAACACCTTGAAAACCTAATAAATCTGTGAGTCTACATATAAATGTGATTTACCTTCATCTCACTCTACATTAGAAATTCTGGTAATGTAGGTTTAAAGCATGGCACTTAGGAAGCTGGGCTGGTGTACCTTAACATGTGAAATCCCTTTTAAGGTAGCTGTAATTCCATTTTACAAGAGTCAGCCTTAACTGCTTCTCTTTAAATAGCTCATTAGAGTCCCTTAATAGGAAAATTTCCAGCTCTCAGCTGCTTTTGAATATGTATAATGCATACAGAAATCAGATATCCTCATGTGCCCTGTGGCTCAGAGATGCTTCCATTCAATTAATAAGCAGTGAAGTAGATGACAAGATTATTAAACAAGTTTATAATCGATGAAAGATTTTGTACACATGACATGAACTATTGATGGAGCTAAACATTTTTCTGAAATAATGTATATTTGTTATTTTTAAGATGTCAAAAGAATGTTTTCTGTTGCAGCCAGAACTCCCACAGTTATATTCTTGCAGGTTTGTATATACATGTGCAGATTTAAGAAAGTGCTTCTCTGTTTAATGAGGAGAAGCTGTTCATTGGCACACTGACTTCAGGCCTCCAGTATGACACAGTGCTGGATTTGAAGTTTGCCACTATTACTCAGTTTTGACTTGGAGCTTGTTGTTTTGGGCTGCCTGATGGAATCATTAATCCATGAGAGATAGCCAACAAGTACAGACTTCTTGAGTGCTGTTCTCATGTGATCAAAATAGGAGTCAAATGTTTAGTCACATTTAAATAGTGTCTCTCCAATGCATTGATTGAAATCAAGCTCTATTTTTAATGAAATAGAAATTTAGAAAGTCTTACACATGATGGGACAGAAAAGGGCCATTTTCTCTTTAATATGTAAACTCAGGTTTTCAAGAATGTGATTGCAGTTACTGTTTTTTAGTGTGAGGCTAATTAATGTTCATGCCATAAGGCACGCATAAGGTCTTAATATCTACCTCTTCTAAAATTCTATAATGGACTAAGAAGAAAGGCAAGGAAACAGGAAATAGGTGAAGAGCCTAGAGATGATATAAATGTCAAGGAAGCATGTGAAATGAACTAGAGAACAGGAAGAATTTTCTTACTTCTTTAGGACATTCAGCTCTAACTTGTCTCAGCTTAGCACAATTCTTTCTGAGAATCTGATACTGGGTGGACTTCTTCTAAAATATCAAATCATTTTTCTGAAAGTGTTCTTCCAGTAAAAAGCATCTAATATGTGCTGCTTGACTGAAAATTTCTAATTGATGATCTTGCAAGAAAGTTGTCAGCAGGATTAATTTATCTCATCCAGTGAAATAAAAAGCAATCAATAACAAAAAGCAAAATAAAAGACTAGTAATAGATGTATCTGATTGTTTAAATGAAGCATACCGTCTGCATTATTATGCCTAACGGCATGTGAAATACACTTCAGATATGGATTGGTGCTGGTTACTAAATTACAAAGCATAGCAGAGTGAACAAGGCAACATTAGTGGACAACACTATTTAATCTAAGAATCTTTTAAAAATAAACCCCCAAAATTACATTTGTTGCTTTGTGGTAATTGGGACTGCAGATTTCATAATTTTTAAATTATCTTTTTCCCATCAGAGGACTTGTTGAGCTGTTGCTGACTAAAGCTGTGTTCACAGCACAGTGACAAAGCCAGAACTTTTGATCCCTGTGCCCTGAGCCTGAGGGTGCTACCCTGAATTTTGTTTGGAAGTCACAAGAATATCCAGTTCCTGTTCACTGTTATCCAGGAAATAGAATTTACAAGATAGTAACTGATCTTTAATTGTCTTGTCCCTAATCTTTCATGCCGGAAAATTTGGTTTATTAGTTTCCCATGCCTGTCTGGAATGCCCACAGTTATTGCACATTTTAAGGAGGAAATTATATCCTGCTAAAAGCTAATGACACGGTGATACACAGAGGAGTGAGAACCTACCTAGATAATTTTCTTCAAACAAGGACTAGAGATTAGAAAGTGTAAAGGGATTAGGTCAAGTGATCAATCAGAAAGAAAAATGACCCATGGTGAGGATCCCAGCTGGATCCTACAAAGGGATTCAAATTCCTTGAAAACTGGAACTTCTAATCTAGTCAAGAATTTTTTCTCAATTCAGCACCCTTTTTGAAGTCCTGCCAAACACAGATTTGAGGAAGAGAATTCTGTTCTCAGGACAAGAATGTCCCGTGTCATCTATTCTTGTGACAAATACAGATAAATTTGTTTTCGTTTTTGTCTGGTGCCTCTTCTTGCTCCGCTCGCATTTACTTTCTTTGCTCCAGTACTTTGGACCTACATGTGGCCAAGTTTCCACAGAGAACGTTGCTGCCACAGCTGCAGAGAAATTTGCTTCAGACTACAAGGTACTTCTGTACCAAGAAATTGGTTGATTTAAATCATTATCTCTCTTGGAAAGCTTAATTCAATTGTGTAAGGAAGGACAGCATTTGAGAGTTGCTCTCTTCTCAGAGACAGAGCTACTTCATTTCCACTGCTCTTGCAGAGCATGCGGTTGTCAAAAAAAAGCTATCTTTTAAAAGAAAAGAAAAGAAGTTGCCAGAAGCAGCTTCAAAAAGAATGTTAGCAATACTCTTCTGCTAGAATAAATAACACATGATCATTTTCACTCTTGGGGAATCTTACTTTGAACACAAATGTGGAATAGTTCTAAAACCTTTTTGTTGCATTTCATGAAATACAATGTCATGGGCTGTTTAGAATAGGGCAATCACAGTTTACTTCTAGTTCTGTGTCTCATGGTTGAGAACCTTCCATATTCTCAACCAGGAAGAGATTTGGGGTTTTTTTAAATTTTATTTTCTATTTTTTGGCTGTATATTTTGGTAGGTGTAGTGTTTTGTCAATAACTTAAAAACAAACAAAAGCCAGTACCTTTTTGAGTGCTGCTTGCATTTCAGCAAAATTGGCCAAGTCATCCAGAGTGAAAAGTAAAACTGAAACTTGAAGTGCTTTAAAGAGTCTTCTAAGATACCCTTTTTTCATCTTGAACCTTGTTTTATATAGAGCTCAGAATGTGCTCACTAATGTCTATTGAGAATGTTGCAATAATGAGGAGTTTGCCTAACAAAAGGGAAGTTTAATCTTTAGGGTTTTTTTTATTGCACTTTTCATGAGAGACTGAGGAAAGAATAAACAGTCCATCTTAAAAAAAAATTAAAAAGGCTTTTTTTTGGGTAGACTTTTTATTGATAAGCTTTTCAGTTCTTAAACAGTCATTAAGCTGAAACTAGGTGTGTTTTAATAAAGGTTCTTGAATATAGATTCCTAAACTACTACTTGTTCTTGTGAGCCATTAGATGACAGCACAGTTCCTTCTTTTTTTGTTTTTCCACATGGTCATAAATATGTATCTTCCCACATCAGTGAAATATTCTTAAGATACCCAAGGAGATTTGACCTCAGCCATGACTTTATTATTACTAATGTACATTATTTGCATATGAGCAGTGCCCATGTTCTATAGACATGGCCTTTATATAGAGTTAGAACTAGAACAGGAGACATTTCATATAGCCTTTAGGTTAAAAAAGATGAGGAGTTTGCAGGTAGACAAAGGAACATGAAGAAATGGGGGACTGGTATAATTTTGTCAGTATGGTAAATGGCATTTTCAACACACCACCTGTTCAGCCTGTATGTTCAGTGTGTATGGTTTGTGGGGAGGCTAGAACAAAAAGTAGCTTTCCAAAGCAAGATGTGACAAAAACAGGCTGTCAAGTATTTGCAGGCAACTCCTATAAGCATAAAATACAGGAAAAGGCCATTCCATCTAGAATTAGTCCTTCTGAAAATTTAGTGAATGGGAGATGAGAGTTGACACCATTGGCTGCTCTGAGTCAGCATCTTGGCAGTGAGTTAATTGATTAACCTCATCCAGTTGAGGGGCAAAGGTCTTTCTGCCTTTCATGTAGAAATGAGTCTTTGTCACACTGGTGGAGGTCTTGGTCACAGTAGTTTTACATTTGAAGGTACCACCTTGAATTCCACAACATTAGTTGAGAACAGAGTGAGAAGAAAATCTGGTTGTTTGACACTAAGGTGACTTTATTATGAAGGCCTGACACACACAAATAAATTCTTCTAACTTTATTTGAAGACCATATGGTTTTGTACAATGTAATTTTGTCAGCACCATGCTATTTGCAGATTTGGAAGACAACATAAGCCTCAATATTCTCAATGCTTTAATTACCTAAGTAAGCATCATGCTTAGTGGCATTTCTGGTTAAACTCCTAATTAATCTTCTCTATTTAATGAGAACGTGAAGATTTGGCTTGTGGCTTATTATCCTACTCATTATTATGAATGATAGGCCAACTGTATAAAGCCTCCAGTTTTACACTGAAACATTATTATTTATGAAAAGGCCTTGGCCCAGAAATAGAAATAATGATAATTACATCTAATCTTTTCATGGTTTGTTCAATTTTTTTGCAGCAAAACAGATCCCTGTAGGACACTAATTACTGAGAGGAGAAATGCAATAAACTACCAGACAGGCATATTGGAAATTCATGAAAGTGAGGTTACATCTTTCAATATCCTTGGTATTGTTACTTTTCTTGTTCATGTGTGTACAGTAATTTCACGATTATAAGGCGCACCTTTTTCATTGAAGAATTCAGCCTACCCCAGTAGTGCGGCTAATCATCAGGTGCGGCTTATCTATGGACAAATCCCAGTGAAATGCCAACCCTGAAGTGAGAGCCGGCAGGGGAGGGCGCCTGGGGGTGCGTTTAAAGGCTTCGCTGGTCTATCAAAACTGTTTGCAACTTGAGCAGCTGACACCAAACCCAGCTGGCAGCAATTCTGGTACTAATTTTTTACTTTGTTACACATGGATCCTCGCTTTTAAAAAAAAAAAAAAAAAAAAAAAAAAAAAAAAAAAAGTGCGGCTTATATTCAGGTGCGGCTTCTATATGGACAAATCCCTTGGTCTACCCAGCTACTGGGATGTGTGGCTTATAATCAGGTGCGGCTTATAATTGTGAAATTACTGTACTTTTCATGCGCTTGGCTTCATGTCATATGCGTATTTATAAGCTAATAATTCTATTTACTGCTCTGTTTTAGCAGTTTACAAAGATGGACAGGACAACTACAAAAAGCTGCTCGTTTAAGCACTTCTAACTGTGGCAGCTATTGTTGTTTCTGCACTGGTAAGGGCACAGAGTGCTTGATGTCAGGTGCCTCAGAAGAACGTGTTCAGGGTTAGCAGCAAAGGAAGTGGTGGAGTTTCAGTTAATGGACCAATTAGAGCCATTCTCAGTACTCTGACACGTTCCATGTACTGTCTAATAATGTCCCCACTGGGTAACTGACTCTGCTTTCCTTGTTTCCTGCCAGCATAGTGTCCTTAGTAGGCATCAAGACAGGAATTTTCTTTTGTATTCTTATAATCAGCTGATGTATCTATTGCTGAAATGGAGTTGAAAAAGTAAAACTGTTTAATGGAGAAATATTTTTTCCTTTTGGAAAAAAACTGTGTTTGTGGAAAATTGATTTTTTAAAGTGAAACAAAGCCTTATCAAACATGATTAACATAATTTTTGTGCTCTCAACAGGAAGTATGATGGCCTTGTTTTAGGCTATGGCTAAGCTGGAGAGCTGACTGGTTTAACAGCATTTCTGTAAATGTTAAGTGTATAAGTGTGGATGCTATTTGCAGTATTAAATCTGAGAGTCACTGCTAATGGCTTCTTTCTAGTGCATAGGCAGCGATCCTGTGCTCTGGGAGACTGGGAAGTGGGGCACAGTGCAGAGCCAAGAAACAGCCACCAATCTGTGAGAGAAGTCAGTGTTTCCCTTCTATTCCCAGTGAGGCATTGGTCTTGTCTCATGAATGTCTCCTGGATTTGTGGTGAGGAAAGAATTCCAAGTTTTATTGTAGAAGTATTTGAATGATGGTACATGCATTTGGAAATTGATTAGTAAGTGCAGCATGGCTAGGATTTCATGGTTTCTCTTGTCAGCTGCCATCCTGTTGTTTAATATTTTGATGAGTGATTTTTATTTTTATTTCCATATACATCTTTATGTCTCTCCAACTGCACTGCTGGCAAGACAAAGAGGTAACAAAGAAATGGATGAGGAACTGTTCTGATTTAATCATAGGTAACTCTTAGTGTCACTTCATCATTTTAGAACAGTGCTGATGAATCACTCTACACTGGGAGTATGTAGATAATAAAATAGAAAGCAAGAGACCAAAAGCAGAGAACTAAAATATGCAGATTAAAATGTTGTTACCATATGCCACTATTTTTGTTGTTGGCACTTAGCTTTTCTAAGGAAATAGAGCAGAACTTAATGAAGGGAATCATTCTCCCAGTTGCTCTGGTTCCTCAAAAAGGGACCTTGGCAGCGCCAGGCAAAATTGTCTCTCTGAGACTTTCAGCTGCTCCTATGTGAAATGCATTTGAAAGTATTAAATAAGACCTAGTGTATATTGTGGTATAGAAATGTAATTTTAGCACAGATGTCACAGGGAATTCCATTATCCCTGAACAGTGATGTTTGGATCACTCCCTTTAGAACAACATCTTGTACCTTATTACTGCTGCCCACTGTCCGGGTACTCAGATAACCACAGATCTCTTGTTTTCAGGCAGTTACCCCAAGTGGTGCATGCAGCAAGCTCATGCTTCTTTTGCTATAGTACTCTACAGTATTTAAATTTTTTTACCGTGTCTGTCTTCAGCTGCTGAATACAGCACAATGACACTTGGATCACTAGAGTTACAGTTTCTTTTTCAACAGTATTTAAAAAATTGATACGGAAAGGAGTTAATGGAAAAGATGATTAGACTTTCTATTTCTCAATAAACCTGAATCACAGTAAAAGGAATATTTTGGATATAACATTTTTATCCTTATCCATTAACAGTGTCAGTAGTAGTGTTTTAAATCCTGTTTTTTATGAGTGGAGTATTATGAAGGATAATAACTTCTTAAGTGAAGAAATCTACTGCATTATTTATGATCTTTTTTCTCACACTTCTCATTTGTGGTTTTCTTTTTTCAATTGGCTTTTTTATATGTTCTGAATGTATTAGATTAGTTCAGCAATTCTTTATAGCAAGACAGGTTATTCGGGGAAGATGCTGAATGTGGGTGCATTTGTCATGGAAAAAAGCCCACTCACGTCAAAACAGTGCTGTTTTGACTTGTCTGGAAAGCTTAAATAGGTAACAGTAAATATGGATGACACTTCTTTAGTGTTCTGACAAAACCAGAAACTTTTAATGTCTCATGGTTTTTTTGGGGTTTTTTTTAGCCACTAATGGACATCTTTGGTTTTCTTAGTATTAACAAAATAGAAGACTTAGTAGAAAAGAAAATGAGGGCTGTTGGATTTTTTTCAAGTCTTAGCTAGTTTAAAGTAGTTGCACTGATAATTTCTGGCTTTCTATCTGAAGGTGCATAAGGTTGAATCAAATATTTATTAGTGTGCCCAAGTTGGATCCTCAGCTGTTCAGAGTTATGTTAATGAGAAAAAAAAGAGAATATGAGCTGCATGGTGTTACAGCTGTGCAGAATTCAACTTTTCTTCTTGGATAATGTTTCTAGGTGGTTACAGTGGGTCAAAGTGTCTGCTGAAACATGTAGCTGAACCTACATGCTCTGGAGTACTCCATTAAAGCAGCATATGAATTTGCAAAAACTTCCTTGAACATAGCTATGTAGTTTTCTACTGCTGATTATATGAAATTAATAAAAATGGAATTCTTTTGTACTCTACCAACCCTATGTGAATTGTTGAAGATTGATTGATGAAGATTGATAAAATATATATTTTATTTCTCAGATGTTTACATTAGTTTTTTAAAACTGGCTATAATCTTCATAATAATATACTAGAAACTACAAACTGAGAGCAAGAACAACACAACTCAGGAGGCAATTTTTTTTCTTTAGGATTAATTTAGATCTGTATGACATAATCAATTTGTGCGGTTGCAGTCAAAATTCTGATGAAATCACTGGAAATAGATGTATATAAAATACCTAAAGGAGATAATAAAAATATACTGTCAGAGTCTATATCATTACGTAAGTATTATGATGTAGGTTTTAAGTGATTCTTATACTGAAAGATGTGCAGATGTGCAGAACTGCTATTAAAGCAATTATGGCTTTCCAGAAAATTAAGAATCTTTCTGTGTTATTTATTTATTTGATCTCTTTATTTCTGGTCCATTTCTGTGGCCCTTGTTTGAGCTTGTATGAATGTACAAATACACATAAAAAATTTCAAGTCCTTCCCCCATTACTATTGGTGAACTTTTTAAGATTTCAAAAACCCCTTTATGGAGTTTCTGTGTACTTGGCTGAAAACACATCTATTTTTATTGTGTTTCAATTTAGACTTACCTGTGGTTAAGCTTCTTCCAAATATGTTGTTGTATAAAACCACATAATCTCCTAGAGAAACAGAAAGATATGATGCTAAATTGTTCTACTGTCATCACCATCTGGATAGAAAGATTATTATTTTTCTCATTTCTCTGAAAAACCTACAAAGAACAAAGTGACATCTATAGCTAGCACTCTCACTAATGAGAGTGCAGATGTCATTTTCTATGCTTTCCCTGTTAACTTAGTTCTGGTCTGTAGAAGATAAGATAGGAGATTTCATGGGAATTAAGACAGTTCAGGCATGCTAATGTGTGTAGGACTGGACAAACAAAGCAAAGGCAAAAAGATAATTAATAGTCACAGTTCACCCAGATCTGAAGAACAGGAACACACATAAAAGGTATAAAATTTTTCCTGTGTGGTCCAGCCCCAGGGTCCAATAGCTGTCTATGACAGTTTATTGGGTCCAATACCCTGTCTATGACTGACCAAACCCAAATACCTGTGGTATAGGATGGGAACAAAGCACTCCGTAGCTCAGAGGAAGGTGGGGGGTGATTGTGTAGTTAGAAGTTTGATGTGTTTGCCTTCATTAATTCACTCTTGTTTCCTCTTGGACTGTGAGAATTCTTGGAGTGCTGTGGCAGGAGGTTCCAAGCACTGAGTGCCTGTGTACAAAGCACCCAACACCTTTCTGTCCTGTGCCATCTGCCTTGTGCTGACCTCACTCTGTGGCCCCCAGTGACATATTAAAATTATTCTTATTCAGGGTAATAATGGCTTACAGATCTCTGCGGTTCTTCCTATTTGTTTGAGCTGACTGTCCTTCTCCCTTTTCCATGTCACACCCTGGAGTTATGTAGTGGCACAAGATGTTTTACTTTTGTATTCCTTCCTAATCTCTTCCTGCCCACTGAGTTTTTTAGGCAGTCAACTAATGCATTTGTCAGCTGACTTTGAGATTGAAAATTCAAAACTCTTGTTTATGCAAGAGTATGGATAGTCTGGATCATTAAGCATGTGAATTTTTAAAAAATATATTTTAATTGCCATTTAATTAAATCAGTATTCCCAAAATTGAAATTTTTTTGGCAGTTGTTAAGTGACCTCCCTATCTTTGCTTTGGCCCACAAGCTTTTTTATTCTTTCTCCCTCTGTCCCGTTGAGGAGGGGCAGTGATGAGTGGCCAAGGGCAGCTAGCCAGAGTCACCTCCCCGCCACTTGTCAATGTGAAGAAACAGTGTGGTATTAATCTAGATTGTGAAACTTCACCACTGACTTCTTTGTTCTGCAAAAACTGTTTGCTTCTATTTCCAATCTCTGTATACATATCCCAGGGTAAATACCTTGTGTCTTATCTCAGGGCTACTTAATATCCTGCAGAGATGCAGAAACTTGCCTCTCCCTTCTTTACTCATTCCTGTTTGTTGATTTTTTTGGAAGAACTTTAAGTTTTGTGAGATAGGGTTTTTCCTTCTCATTACATAAAGGCATATGGCTGTTTCTCCAGTGTACTCTCAGTCTGTGTATCTGTGCCTCCTGAATGGTTATCTGGATTATGTCAAACTGTGCAGCTGATGAGTTTTCCCAACCTTCCTTTTTTCAAAGCACTAGTTTTGCTTTCTCCTCTGTTCCTGGTGATTGATTATCAGAGGAAACCAATTTTCTTTGGTGTTTTTGGGCTCTATCTAATCCAATGAATTCCAAAATTATCAGAGAGGGAGGAGAGGAGTGTGAAAAACAAGAGCAGTGTCATGTAATACCAATTTTCCCTCCTTCCTTAGATGAGCTTTTCCTATAATGAATGCAGTCTGGAAATAGAAAGTTCTGTGGATTTTGAATAAACCAGTGCAATGAACAGCTCTGATGTAACACACTGCAAAAGATGATGATCACTTCTGTTTATCCAGTTTGGTGACAATTATGTACAGTAATTTCATGATTATAAGCCGCACCTTTTTCATTGAAGAATCCAGCCTACCCCAGTAGTGCGGCTAATCATCAGGTGCGGCTTATCTATGGACAAATCCCAGTGAAATGCCAACCCGGAAGTGAGAGCTGGCTGGATAGAGCACCTGGGGGTGCGTTTAAAGGCTTTGCTGGTCTATCAAAACTGTTTGCAACTTGAGCATCTGACACCAAACCCCGCTCTGGTGGGATTCTGTTACTAACTCGTTACTTTGTCGCACATGGATCCTCGCTTAAAAAAAAAAAAAAAAAAAAGGCGGCTTATAATCAGGTGCGGCTTATAATTGTGAAATTACTGTATTTCTTCAGAAAAAAAAGTTTTTAATAGGAAGTATCTGTGATCTATTAATTATATAAGACGGAATGAAAAAGGGTCACAAACAGACTAATGGTACCTATATTAAAAGTGTCAGGAATGTATAATCCAGAATGTATGAAAAGGATAGTCTTCTGGAGAGATGACTGCTGTTAACTGAGAGTTACATGTGTGAGTCTATCGGCAATGGAGAGATAGGGACATCCGAGTTTGGATCAGAAGCCAATTTTATTGAATATACAGGGCATTTATATAGGGTAGTATTTGTATGGCAGTTATATAGGGTATTATTTTTCGTAACAATTTCCCATTGGTTACACATTCTTCATGACATCACATTGCCTGGTAACATTATCTTATCAAAAAGTTTCACAACATGTTCCTTGGTCACTTCTTGCCCATGGAGCATTTATCTGTGTTTGTCTCCCCCACAGTTTCTGCTCAATCAGGCCCAAGATATCAGGCCTCTTTATCAGTTCCATTTTGCTCTCTGTTTTATTCCCTATATGAATGTATGAGTGTTGTCTTGCCTGGTGAACTTGACTAGCATATCCAAACAAATGAGTTAAAGGCAATTAAAAATCACTGCATTTGCAGTAATTTCACACTGATAAGCCACACCCATTTCACTGAAAAATTGAACCGATCCTGGAATTGTGGCTAATCACCAGGTGTGGCTTATTTATGGACAAATTCCAGCAAAATGCCAACCGGAAGTGCGAGCCAGCCGGGGAGGGAGATGCTGCGGAGCCGTGGCAGGGTGGAGAGAGAGCTTCAACAGAGACGTGGCTGGCCGGGGAGCTGCCATGGAGCCGTGGCCGGGCGGGCGGAGGACAGGTGGGGAGCGGGCTTCAAGGGGCGAGTGGGTGGCGGGACCGTGAGCAAGCAGTGCCCGCGGGCGGGTGAGCGGGGCTGGCAGACCGTGGGGGCGGGAGTTCCGGGGCCCACGGCATGGGGAGGGCACCTGGGGCTGCATTTAAAGGCTTCTCCAGTGTGTGAAAACTGTTTGCAAATTGAGCATCTGATAGCAAACCCTGCGATCATGTGATTCTGTTACTAACTTGTTACTTTGTTGCATATGGATCCTCGCTTTAAAAAAAATTTTAAAAAGTATGGCTTATCACCCGGTGCGGCTTATTTATAGCCGGTCTTCCCAGCTACCTGGAAGTGCAGCTTATAACCAGGTGTGGCTTATGAAATCTGTAATCTTACTAAAAAGCAGCAACTGACCCCCAGATTTCCTTAAGTAGGGGAGAAAGAGGAATAAAATCTATATGTGGATGAGAAAGTTTTTTGTGATTTGCTTTTCCATGTACAAAAACCAGATCGTATATACTTATTTAAAAAATCAGAACAACTAACAATCAAACAACTAAAAATAAGTTTAAAATACTTCTATACGGATTAATGACTGGTTGCCTACAGTTTTATGTCTTGCAACCTCCCATAAAATCTGTCTGGTCTCTCACTAATCCCCTAAAAGCTTTTCTTTGTGCTTTTGGCTCTCAACTGGCAGCACATGCTGTGGTAGCTTTGGAACTACTCGTGGTTGACTGATCATCTGATCATTGCCCTTTAGCTGATGAGTGAAATGAGAAGAGCAGCTAAAATTTGAATTCTCCCTGCTCTCCTTTGTCAGGGTACTAATTGGATGCAGTTCTCTAATCAGTCATTAGAGTTCACAATGTTGAAAGTTAAATTTGTGAAACCTTAACCTCATCAAATTTGGTTGAAATGGTCCAGTGAATTAAAAAGCTATTGTAGGGAGAATGAAAGACTGACAAATGAAGATGGACAAACAGGGAGTGTGATATACTATTTGCTTTTTTAGGAAAATAAGGAAAACCAAAGATGAAACATAGGTACTTCCTAATCTGTCACATCACCTCTGAAATAGCTTAACTGTAATGGAAATAATTATCTTAAAATGGAATGTTGGTTTGAAATATTCAAATCCTTGTATCTTTAACTACACAGTTACCATTTGTTCTTTTGGACCACTTTTTGAGTCTCATTAAATTTAATTTAGAACAGTGTTCTTAAGCAACATAGACCTGAAACAATTGAAGTTTATCTTACTGCTGTATTTCTGTGCCTTAAACAACAATATTTGTTTTGAGAATACAATCTGTCTGCATCTTTCCTACTGAGTATATTGAAGGTGCATGGAAGTTGCTTGGAAAACACTGCAGCTCTTCAACTTTTGCATGTTTAATATGTGAAAGCACACACATTGTGTAAAATACAGTCTGAGTTTTTGAAATTTACCTTAGCTGGGATCTTGAGAGTTCAGAGAAATCCTATCTGACCAACAAACTCTTTCCATACAATTGGAAAATGTCATCAAAATCTAGTGAATGAGAAGAAAATATAGTTTATGAGAGCTTAATCTGAATGTTATTTTTAAATGAATGAATGTTTACTTTGGGGACAAATGGAGGTGAAAAATGCATATCACTAATGCTTGGAAGAAACATCGTGGGCACGGTGGTGGGATTGTACTGGAAATTATAGTGTCCCACAACTTTCCTAATGGGTTAATACAGGCAATTTTGGGACAAACGTTTAGTGTATGTTTCTCACATTTCTGTGATATAAATAAGGATGAACTCATTTGAAATTGTAGACTTACACTAGGAAAGTTTGGGAGTGAACTCGGTGATTTTTTTTCTGTGCTTAAATTTTTCAACAGATTCCCATCACTAGACACTCCTTCTGCATGAAGTGCTGCTAGGCATTACGGAAACATTATGGAACCTCTCTTGCAGAGGTGTTATTCCTACAGATAAAAAAATACATATTTAAATATGTAGGAGTATACATTGTAAGTATCTTGCACTCGATTTCCATTGGAGTGCTTCAAAGAGCTTTCACAGTATTAAATCCAAGCATATGCAAGATCCTAAGCATTCAGGCAATAAATATAGCAAAGTTGAATTTATTTCTCTGGTGCAAATGAAGTTGACCACGGACTAGAACAACATAATTCCTGTGGTCCAGTCAAATCTAAATTATCCTGTGATTCTGATACTAAAGTTCAATTAAATCTACTCCCTGTTTATCTCTATTGATGGAAGAAAAATGGCTCTACATTGGGAGAAAGGTTCATGGCATTTGAAATGATGAAATGCAGGATAACTAGGAGTACCCAAAACCTTGGAAATCATTAGGAAAAACAGTGATCAAGGCATTTGGGACTGTCCACAAGAAGAAGAAAAAGCTGACTTAGTATATTATAGTGGCTCAAGTGATATTTTTGCAAAATGTAAATAGTTCTACAGGCAGAAGTTTTCTTACTTGTCCATGGACTATTGTAGGTCAGAATAAGCCAGTGCTGTGGCACAGGGCTGAGTGATGCAGTGCAAGGACTTAAGCAAACCAGTTCTCCTGGGTTTTGGTCATAAATGCCAAAGGCATAACAATTTCATATAGTGAAACTTTTAAAGGTCAAATATATGCAAATATACCATTGGTTAAATTGCTGCAGTGAGCACAGATCAGTGAAACTGAAGTGATGACAATTGGAGTGCTGAAGAATGTTTGCTATAGTATTCACTCTGCCAAATACCAAAGCACTTGGTTTACATCCTCTGCATATAGAATATTTTTAAAAGTACATAAAGAAGAATGAATAAATTTTGCAGTTTGGGAGTATGAAAGTTAGGAAGGCAGAAGACTATCAAGAATGTTTTTTATCATTTTCAAATAGCTGTTAGTGTTAAATAGCAGGTGGACTTGAGCTCCAGATGCAATGCTGAAAGGAGGCAGGTGAATATATTACCAGGGAATACTAGCGTAAGGACATGTGAAAGTGACACTTGGGACTTCCAAACTCTTTCAGAGTTATAGTATTGGTTTGCCATTGAGAGAAGACAACTGAATGCAGTTGGAGTCACAGATCCATGATATGGGAAGGAAGACCATTAGGCTGGAGCTCAATAATCAGTTGTCAACCCAGTATAACTATGATAAGGCAGATGCTAACTGAACTGCTGACTTAGTATTTAACTATTAAGTAGAAATAAATTACTGATGTGTCATTAATATGTAGAGAATTAATGATTTAACATTTGGAAGGCTGTAAGATAAACAATGTAATAATATTGTAGTTAAGGCAGAGTGAGGGTGAAGGGGCTGATTCTCTCTGAGTTGGTTTTTGTGGGGCAAATTCCAAGTATGATAACTGCAGGACAAGAACTGAGTAACTGTCATGTTTGGGTTGGGTTTGGAACTGGTTCAGCTGGGATGAAGAACAAATCTGTTGACACAATTAGTACAAGAGAGCACAACTCACAAAACCCTCGGACACATTAACATTTAGAAGTGTGACCTGCAAAAGATGCTGCAATCAATACTGATGGTCCTCTCACTTAAGCATGGCCTGTTGTGGACAACCCAGATCTGCCTGGCAAAACTGTTGAACCCCTGTGCTGTGAGTGTGAATTTCATGGACCAAGAGAGGAGTTTCAGCCTTTGTGAGCTGGGAGAAGTCAGGGGTTCAGGAGCATTTGTCATGTTTATAATGCTTTGTCAGTCACCAACATTATACCTGTGTGCTCTCAAGTTTATCTTAGTCATACAAAGCTGGGTTAGGCAAACATAACTGACAGATATGAGTGCTATGCTCAGTGTGAGCAACCACAGTGATCTGTGCAGGGTATATGGAAACTTTGCTCCAGCCTCTGTCCTTGTAGTGAATGCTGCTCACATTTTTGCTTTCCCACTAATAGCACAGAAAGTGATTAGGAGGGATTCAGGAGAAGCAATTGAAAAAATAACTGACTTGTGAAAGATTTAATGAACTGAATTTATTTGCATATCCAAGTGAAAATGAATATTAGTTAAGGATAACACATACAAGGGAATAATATTCTAGTACTTGATGGCTTTTCAATCTAGTTGAAAAAATGATCATAAAATGCTGGCAATCAGTGTGACAACAGACATACTGGGAATGAAATCCAGGAATGTATTCATTCCCATAGCCATGGGAACAACATACTTAAGAATGTGGTGAGTAATATACCATTATCCAAAATCAGGGAAAAAAATCTAATTTAATCCCGCATTTTAAAAATATATCCTGACAAATATTGGGGTCAAGGCCATGCAGAAAGTGAATAAAAAACATTTCAAAATAAAATGTAGTTGTGATATACATGGGTTACTGCTTGTCTCTGAAGTACAGAAGCATTTGCATGTTTTTTATTTTCCCCTGGAGTCAGCTCAGTTAATAATTATTGTTGCTAAATCCGACATGCATTCTACATTGCTAGGGAAAATGGAAATATTTGGTAGAATAGTGATGAATACTGTACTTGTCAGATTTTTCTTTTTCTGATAAGTGGTAGGTGTTTATATTTTGTCATATCTGGTTTTGGGACTGCACTTACTAGATTGCTCCTTAATTCAAGAAAAGAGGGTCCTGTCCACCATTTTATAATGTCACTAGATAATGCAGACAAGACAGAACAAGTCTGCTGAGATGAGATGAGATGAGATTAGATACTGTTCTGTGCTTTCCAAAAAGGACAGTGCTTGCTTCTAATTTTATCTTTGTCTAGACTGTGCTTCCAATGGCAACATTCAGTACTGAGCGCTCTGCAGCAGGAGCTGGGATGAAATCAGTTTCAGGAATGGAATTACCAAACACAGTGCATTTTTATGGTCCATGAAGAGAGGAAAAGTCTGGCAGGTGTTTTCTTGAGATCCTCACTGAAACTAACCAAGAAGGATGAAATTCAGACTTCTAAAATGCCCTTCTTTTCCCCAGCAGCTCGCTTTGTTTTGTAATTTGCACCTGTGTTAGTTGAAAATAAAAATTTTGGAGGTACTTGTGCAAAATATTGCTAAAGAACGGCTTAGTTGCCTCACTGTTTCCCTTTTGATTATTCTCTTGGCTAGAGCTCAGGCAAAACTCCTATTTCATAGGACAAGCCCAATTTCTTGTTTCATCCACATTGCCAGTTTATATGAAAGAAGAGATAATCTGCAGTAACCAGTACAACTGGTGAGAGGGATCACCAGAAATGCTCATGATGGGACCCTCCGCTTCAGCAATGGGAATATCTGAACAGAGCATGTGTTTTCAGTACATCCCTCTGCATGTCAGGCACAACAACTGGTGCCATATTCCAACAGTAGCTAAGAGCAGATCACTAACTTCTTCACAAAAACTTTTAAATTCTACAAGAAGGGAGGGAGGGAGGGAGGGAGG
>VRYO01000617.1:1233122-1306689 GCA_009812075.1 Sialia sialis | reverse complement strand
TGTGGAGGTGTGAGAGCTAGACAGGTATTTTTTGGTGAGAAGACCACCAAATACAGAGAAGAGAGGAGTTTAATTAGCTAGTGTGGAGAAACTGCAGAAGGAGAAAATGCATCTTGTGGTAGAAAGAAAGTGAGCAAGATCTATTTGTTTGTACTGGCAGTATCCCCCACAGAGTATCACTGCTAACAGGGATAAGGGCCTCACCCACAGATCCATGAGAGCCAGAATATATGTATTGCACAAAAAATAATGTTCACTTAGGACTGAAATGCTTCTGTGACCTTTAACAAAATCTCAAGACTTCTGAGATTTCTATATCACAAGTGATTGTTCTAGGATGGTTAAAAAAAGAGTAGGAGCATAAAACCCCTTGTTCATGTGAAAATTTAAAAAATCACTAAAAAAGAAGGGACTGGGAAGTCTAAATAAAAAAATGAATAATAATGCACTAAATAAATTGAGGAAAAAAGGTAATGATTATCATTTTACAGCATGATGCTGTGCTGTAAAATTCTGCTGCTTAAGTAATTTTTTTTTATAAGAGACTCAGTTCTGTTTATCAGTATTCTTGAAAAATGTGCAGCAGAGACCTTCATCCAGTGCAAAATTGCAGTGTTTCTTTTTTTTTCCCAGTTTCTGGTAGTTCTCGAGCAGAGCATTGCTTTACTCACTGGCATTAATATTACTGATCTGAAACATATTAAGCTGTCTATTTAGGTGTTTTTAATTAGGTAGGTAATTGATTAAAATTTGACCAATTTCTTATTAGGGGAACATACTGAGCTGTTCTCCATTCCTTGTTCAATAGCTAAACTCTATGACTGGTAGTAAGAGTCTCAGTTTAAATATTTTGAGGAAAGGGAGAAAAATCCAAAACATTTTTAGCATTTTCGGCCAGTTCCCAGCAGCCAGTAGATGTCATTCTATCTCTGTTTTAATGCCAGTTTCTACTGTTCTCATTATATTTTTCTAAATAATGAATTGCAGATGGGAATGGGGGGGAACGTTTATGTTTAATTTTTTTCTGATTAATGCACAAGTCTATATCTTTCTTTTCAGTAATGTAAGGTGTCAGAGTGTGAAATTGGTAATTCTTGATGCAACTGAGTCTGATAAGCTATTGTCTTTCCTTCGCTCATCCATTAGTATTATTTAATTTATTTATATGTTTGTACAAGGGATTTGTCAGCTTTGCACTGTGCATGGTTTTTCTTTCTTTTCTTTCTTTTTTTCTTTTCAAATTCCTTTTCCTTTCTGAGCACGTTTGCTTGATGCTGTTCCTGTAGTTTTTTTCCTATCACTCCTCAAGATATCAAGGCCAAATACAAGAAGAGTTTTGTAACCCTGGGGGAACACACAGACTGCTGCCCAGTCTGAGACCAAATGAGAAGACAAGTTTGTTATTTCTTTTCTGCATAACCCTATTGTTAGCTAAAACCCAAATGCAGAGGCCTGCTGGCAATTGGAGCAAATGGAAAGACTTCAATCTCCAATAAGGATTTTTTGATCTTGCTAAGTTAAGCAATTTTTAATTGGTAATTTCATTTCTGTCCAAAGATACATAGTGACTGTCATGAGAATAGTGTGGGCAGAGGGCCAAAGCACTGAGACTGTGAGGAGACTGAATTGTATGTACTGCCTTGTAATGCTCCCAACATCATGTGCTATGAGAGTAGGAGGAAACCAGACATGGTTTTGATTCTATGGCTAGAGTAGCTCAGGTGCCAGGACTGTCAAGCTGAGACATTTTAAAACACTGAATTCTTATTTTTGCTTTTTGGCAGCCATTGTTTCACTTGGTCCTGCTCTGTCACAGAGGGACCCCATGTGTTTTGTTAGCCAGTGAGCTGAGCACAGAATTTGCAATCTGCTCCAGCACAGAATTTGCAATCCATGGTCCCAGAGAAGCCCTTGCTGTGCCAAAGCAAAAATACCGCGTTTTTTGTAGAATCAATTACAAACACAGGAACACAGGAAAGACAGGCCTGACATGAATGCTGAGATGGGAGAACCTTACCCGGCTTTACAAAAGTAAGGTTTTAAATGAGACTGAAAAAATAAAAAAAGGATTACAAAATTACATCCTGTAAAGCCTTTCTGTGATACCTCTTCTTAAAGGGCTTACAATATACATTACCTTTGAACCCACAAGGATTAGGCTGAATGGCAAAACTTAGTATCTTGATTTGGGTCTTACCAATGCCACTAGAGTGTCTCACCTTGCAGTCACTGAAGTATAATCAGGTGGGTGATAGTGCCATAAACTGCTCTTCAGATGCTCAAAAGGAATCTAATCTTCTGTGTGTGTGCTGGGTAATACATGCAGTGAATTAGTTACAAACTGCTGGTCAGGGTCTGGCTGTTCCTGTTGCACTTGGGGCTCTGTGACAGCTCATGCTAGCTCCCCACATATGTTAATACCACACTAATATCACACCAGTGCCACACTGTTACTGGAAGGAATTTGACATAGGAGCATTGCATTTCCTCTGGATCATGGAGCTGCGATCTTAGATAAGATAGATTTTATTACCATAGAGAGATACTATCTCAAGCAAATCAGGAATTAAAGTCAATAGGAAAATACACAAAGTGTTTGGGGTACCCTGTGTCTTATTAGCATATTCATATTCATGGCAAAAAATCATAGTAAAGAGCTACTGCAGTCGCAAAAGGAAAAAGTAAAAAATCCATCATCAGCAAGTGCTACAAAAACAAGAAGAGAGACTGAAAGTGTCCTTGTAGATACCGACTTGCACAATATCTGTCTGCTGAAGAATATGATAATCTTGGTACTGTTTGCATAGCGGAGAAAATTGGTTATATAAGCAAGCAAAATAAACACTACTGCCCGTCTAAAGAGGAAAAAAATAAATAAAGGAAATGTGTGATGGGGAGTTAAAAGAACTGAAGAATATAAAGACACCATGAATACAGGGGAATCAAGTGCTAGTCAGTTTAAATCTGTCTTGTACCACCACAAGGAAGAGCATGGAAACAAATTACTCTGAACCAGATAAGGAAATAAAGAAAAAGGCTTGGGAAATGAGTTGTGGCAAAGGGTCTAAAAGACCAAAGATGTCAAAGCTCAGTTGGTTGGACAGAGGACAAAGCTTTTGTTGACTTGCAGTATGCATCTGAGTTTTGCTGAATTTTGTGCATTTTTACTCACAGCACCAAAAAGAAAGAAATTGCATTTTACCTTTTAAACTGTGAGTCACTCTGCTGAAGGGTCATTGCCCAGACAGTCTGAATGTGTCCAGCAGACAGAGAATACCAAAAGGGAGTTGAAATTTACATCATGTCTGTGTGCTGACAAAGAAAATGTAAAGACAGCAACTTCTTAGGGGGTTGTTATTAGGATCCTTTCAATCTGTGCCAAAAGAACATTATTCAGAATTCATACTGGGATGTGACAAAATCTCTAGTCCTGAGTGTGTCTACTGATCATCTGGAAGAAGCTGTATCCCGTTGCTGCATGCCCTTATAAAAAGGCTGAAAGAGGAAAAAGTTGAGAAGAGCATGGAAAGGTGCAAAGGAAAGAGTTGCATGGAAAGGAAAAGGAAAGGAGGAAAGGAAGGTGCGTGGAAAAAGTTGAGAAGAGCAAGGTGCAAAGGAAAGAAGGGGAGCCTCAAATAATTTCCCACTTCCTATTTTCACCCACATGAATCATGACATGCAATGCTGAGTTTGTGTGCACTCAGGGGTAAGGAAAAGGAGAACATGCAGGAGTTTCTGCTTTAATCTGTCACCTAGCCCCATTATGAAGGCAAGATAAATTGTCTTCACAGAAATTGGCACAGTCTGACTGGAATGGCATCAGAGCAGTGAAATATAGGTGCTTGGAGAGAGGTTGACTGGTCAGTTGCTTTTTCATGAAATTGTAAGCTTATCAGCACAGCAGGCCTCATCCTTCTCACATTGCATCTCCTGCATTCCCCTGTTCCTGGAAGGACCATCAAGACATCAGCATTAAAGGTGTGTCTGCTTCACACACCTGTGGGTCAGCTCAGTCTGAAATACTGGAAAGAGAAAAAATCCTGCACTGAGTTTCCTCAGAAAGCTGTTTTCCTACAGAATCTGATGCACAGGGAGTTGTTTTACTTCTTAGGACAGGCCATAGCTGTGGAAGTAGGCTGATTAGAGGGGCTGCTGCTCCTCTTACCCCTTTCTTAGCATTTTCATTGAGCTTATACTGAAATGGACCTCAGATATGCCAAATTTGTTAGTGTCTGTGGGAGAGTATGCAATATATTATCCAGAGACGGCAATAACCTATTAATGCATCCCACTGTGTATTTCAGTAATTGTATCCAGTGATTCCATCAAATGAAAAAATTGAGTTAGCGCCTTCATTTCTGCTGTGAATATGATCCATCTTTTTTCCTGTGTCCAGGGCTGTAACTGCAATAATTAGTTGGCATAGACCATTTGCATGTTTGAAATGACTATACTATGTGATTCTTTCTTTGCTTTATCTTTCTGCATATTTAGACAGGAAACATACGTCATCAACTGTGGATGCAGCTTTTACCTGTGCACTGTGGTGCAGAGATATCTCATTTACAAATGTTTTGTGGTTTGCAGGCTCTACTCTTCCAAAACTGGTGCTTTCTAAAAGTAGAGAATTAAGCTTTGCTTATCTTTCTGTCTGTGGTATGTATATATAAATGCCTTGACATAGGAATATAATTATTTTATGTACATCACAAAGTCAAAGCAAACCTTCCATTCACCTCACCTTCCTCCTTTCCATTTCTCTCTTTTTTGTGATACAACTTATATCATGGAAACATTAAAGTGATCTTGTCCTTTTTAAGCATTTGTTTTCAGTTCCAGATAGAAGTGATATGTTGTACTTCTTCATGTGAAAATTTCTTGTTCACACCAGTAAGCCTGAATCCCTGTTGTATGTCTCCAGTGGTACACTGGTGTTAATTACTGCCAGGTTGGATTGTCCCTTTCTTTCTTTTGCTTTTCTATTCAAAGGTGACTTTTTGGAATCAATATCTGCCCAATGCCAGCTGGTCTGATGCAGCTCTTTACCAATTACACATAATAAAAAAAAGGAACCACTTGTATTTTAATATTTTACTATTTATATTACTATTCATTCTCAGTAGTCAAGGAAATTATGTTTTTCTCTGTTATTCTTTAGCCTTTTTTATGTTGCACTAGAATTATAATTTTAATAGGCAGAAAATATATTTTTTGGGGGAGTAAATAGCTTACCATTATTTTAGGTAGAGTTTAAAAATTTTGAAAAAAGTAATTTTGGAATACTTCTAAAATTGTACTTAATTTATTAGGAATATATTAAGAATAAGCATTTGAGGCTCTGATTTTGTTTGTTTCCTAAATTTCAAAGCTAAATGGCTGACTATTAGTTATACTGTACAGCATTTAGACCTAAAATGTCAATTGTAATAATTAGGCTTTGTTTTCCCCTTTTCTTTCATGGGGAGAAATACAGAAGCCTTCTGAGATTCTTGAATTTTTAGCTGTTTCTTTCTACTGCATATAAGTAACTTGAAGTAATTACACTGTTTACATGCTCAGTTAAAAAAAATACAAAGAAAAGACGTTTGCATTTAGCTGTCTTCTAGCTTTGGTCACATGCTAGTTGTAGATATAAGAATATTCTGCATATAATGAAATACCTGGAAAGTACCAGCATGTTGGAACCCTGGATACTGAGAATTTTAGGCTTTCTGTGCTGACAGGCGCTGACCCACAAGAAAACACTGCTTTTGACTTGAGGCCATGGAGAAGACTTCCAAAACTGAGTGACAGAACTGGGATCACTGTTGTGTAGTTTGAATAGAAGTGTGTAATATCACATGGTGGAAGATTTGGAATTTAAGGTTTTAGAATATAATAATATATGTAGGGCAAGGTGGAGGTTTTAGGAAGCAGGTTTCTTTCTTCTTCACCTTCTTCTTCATGGGCCTTCATGGGTAATTCGAAAGAAAATTCTGCACTATGGGGCATGGGTGATTGATTGTTCAGTTAAAAGTAAAAATAATTTAGGTGGCTTTTCTTAACTGGACGTTTGGGTTTAAAAGGCTTTGTAGAGAGAGAGATATATTGCCATTTTTAGCTTGTTAGCAGGAAGTGCTGTAGGACTCACTATAGATAAGGATTAATAAACATCTGTGTCCAAAGACAAAATACTGTCTCTCAAGCATTTAATCCTGACTCTGACAGAAGAAAAAAGAAGATAAAATGCCACACCAGCAGCTATTCAAAATGACTCTGCCTGAAATAAGCAACATAAAGGTCACACTTAAGATAATAAATATTCATGTAATTAGGTTATATGTAACTACACAGAATACAATAGCACCAATCACCACAAGTGACTGAAATATTTTCATCAAATTCACTGATGATTGAGAGATGAAGAACACTGCCAAGTTGAACATGTTCTTGGAATACTCCATGGTAGTTAAGAGTGACTCTTCAAACTGTTGGGATCATTTAAATGTCTTTGTTAAACCCCAGATTTTTTCTCTTCTGTACGGTGCAGTGTTCCTTGGCAAAGTCTGGGTCAAGTTGCTCCCATTCATCAGCTTTTTACATCATTTTTGTGTTAGAAAAATTAACTGTACAGGGCACAATGAAATAGAGAATTATTCTGCTTCTACAGTTTTCATTACAGAAAGAAGACCTAAATTAGTCACAACTTTCCTTGTACACAGTGACACTACCTATGTTCCTCCCTTTCCTTTTTTGTAAAAGTTAAGGCATTAGTGCCAGTATCTTTTCTAAGTTCCATTTAAAATGATTACTTCCTTCTGAATTCTTTCTGAAATTTGAGCAGGATTCAGGCACTCATGATCTCTAGTCTTAAACCATTTTGTCTTTTGTTACAGTGCACAGCAACATCTGTCCAAAAGATCTCTGGTTTGTAGGGGTGCTTGTTTCTAACCGACAGGTTACAAAATACAACATTATTATTCACCACATGTGTTCATTTATCTTGCACTGCACTACAGCAGTTGGAGCTGCAGTGTAGCTCTGCACAAGGTACTATGCAGGGAGACAGACAGTCCCATAGGTTTCTCCCTGCATTTGCAGAGAGGGAGAGCCTGATGTTCAGCACTTGGAGTAACAGAAGTTTTGCCTAACCAGCTAATTTGCTTATCAGCTTACAGTGCAAAATCACAAGTATTTTATGGAAGAACAAATTCTAAGCAGGAAGGAACCAGGCTCTCAGTAGTATGTATGTTGCCCCGCCCTCTGGAAGCAGCTTTACCCAGGCAGCTGAAGGCTGCTTCAAGTGCTCAAACAGATAAAAAGTCCTCCAGGGTCCAGGTGGCACAAAGGAAGTTTATATATTGCCTTTCAGACAAACTACAACTGAGATGGCACTTGTTCCACAAAGCACTGGGGGCTGAGATGATCCAAGTAGTACAGTGAAGGAATTGGTAAGAGACTGCAATGGTTAAGCTCCTGTACCTGTTCAGGCAGAGCTGCCATCATTGTAGGGAGTAGAGGGATCAAATGGAACCTCGAGGAGAGAAGATAGAGTTGTGATTAACGTGTGGCATTAATTGAAAACAAAAAAAAGGTTTTGTTATATTGGACATGAATAAGCTCAATTTAATAGGTTTCTCACCAGAGACAATGAAAAACTGAGATAGAATTTTTACCCACCTAGAGACTGTAATGTCTTACAATTTCATGTTGTTTAGCAATATTGGAATGGGAAAAAAATTCTAGTTTGTGCTTCAAAGTGAGAGACTGTTTACTTGGATTACATAGTGAGCTATTCTTATAGAGAAATGTCTATCTTTAAATGTGTTGAATTTTATTTAAAATCATTTGTAGGTAATTTCATTATTTTCTGCTTTCAGAAGTGTAATTCAGTGATTATTTCTTCTTGTCTAGTCTTTGTTTAGTTTCTTTAAAGCAAACCAAAAAATATATTTAATTCAAAGACAGTTTTGCTTGGCCAATGTGGTAGTTGGGCAGCTGGGGACTGAGGGTGGATTGGGCCTGGTCATCAGTGAGGCTTACCTCATCAATCTATGCCCATGGGAATTGAGATGCTAAGAAGGGAGACATCTGGATAGATTATGGAGAGGAGAATAGAATTGTGAGAATGGTTATATTAATGCAGTAGCTCCAAATAAAGTAATGTTCTTAGTTCTTGTTAATGATTGGTTAGCAATGTTTTACATATAAGATAACATAATTGTTCATTGGTTCACTGCCCTCTGGCAGCGCTGTAACTAAGTCAATGTATTGCCATGCTTACCCCATTATGGGGTCTTTGGAGACTGTACAGTATACAGTTTATCCTTTTGTTAGTGCTTATTAAAATTGTTTTTTAGGCAACCTCTGTTGATTCCCCTTCTTCTGTCAGCAACAAATGGCACCTGAACAGGGACCTTAGTTTTACAAGGTCTGGCTGAGGGCCATATTCTGGATAGTGACCTTAGTTTTATAAGGATACCAACTGTGGGATTATCAGGTGGCTCCTCTCGACTGGCTGACGTTCCCCCCAGGAATTTAAGGAGCACTGCTGACTGGTCACACAGCAAGCGGATCAGTGGAAAAGCTGGTGGATTTTTGTCAGGTCCAACATTTCCTCTACAACGGGACTGCAGGTGAGCCTGGGGAGAACTAACCATGGGACAGGGGATGTCTGTGGATCAGAGAAGCATATATGGATGGTTTAAAGCACTTTTAGTTGAGTATGAAAAGAAATTGCCAAAAAAGGACTTTAAATTGATAGTAAAGTGGATTTACCATAACTTCCGTAACACTGAGTCTGCTACCCTTATTACTATTAACTGTTGGGACTCTGTGGATGTTAGCCTCTACCATCTCGTGACTAAAAGAGAACCTGAAGTTCCCCATACGCTTCCACCCTTTCTTAGCTGATCTTAGCTGATCTTTCCAGCGTGATCCTAGAAACACTGAAATTGCAAGCCAAGCTTTGTGATTCTGGGACTCTGGTCACCTCTGATCACCCCAAGGCAGCGTGGTCCTCTACTCTTTGCCTTTTGACTTCTGTAAATAGGATATGAGATGGAACCTACCACAAGGCAGAGATGAGCTACTGTCCTTCTGCCATCTTGAATCCTCCTTCTCCTCCTTCGGCCCAGGATGATGATGGCCACACCATCTTGGACTCTTCCCCCTGCTGCTCCACCTCTTCCTCCTTCCTCCAGCCACCATTTCCCTGCATCATCCTCCACCCCTTCTACTTCGGGCTACACCCCTTCCAGGGGAACTGGAACCACAGCCCTGCCCGAACCCAAAAGCACCCCCCACAACATGGTGTTGCCCATGCAGTTGATACCAAAGCTGATTATACACCATTGCCACTACTCTGCTAACAATAACATTGTTCTTGTCTTGAGTTATTCCTCCTCCTCCTCAGAAGAAAACTTAAGTCTTCCTGGATCTAATGAGCCTCCACCTTACCCCTCAGATCCCAAAGACCCCTGGGAGAAAATCTAGACAACAGCAAGGATAAGGACTGGGAAGTGGCATCAAAATTCATGGTAGCTCTGGTTTGGTATAGAAGGGGGGAACAAATCTGCGATGGGAACCACTGACATATGGGGAAATAAAGGAATTATGTAAAGCAGCAAAAGACTGTGGGAGGGAATCACCATACTTTAATAACTTTGTGCCACCTTCACTGCTCATGTTTTAACACCTCATGACTTAAAGTATGTAAAGATGATGTTGTTATGCCCAACACAATACACCCTGTGGGAAGGGGAATGGAAAAGATTATTGAATCAATTGCTACTACATTATGCTGGTGATCAATCATGGGCAGCATTTAGACTTGACCATCTCATGGAAGAAGAAACACAAAGTCAACCTGGTGACCATGCTGCAAATCTCCCAAGGCAAGTACTAGATGACATAAAAAATGTGGCAAGGAAAGTGCTTATGCAAGTGCCTGGTGGTAATACACCTGCACTGGATTTTGTTGATATAAAACAAGGGCCCAGTGAATCTTATATGCAGTTCATTGATCGCATTAAACAAGCCCTTGAGAAAAAAATCACTCAAGAAAGGGCTAAAGATGAATTAATGAAAAAATTGGCAGTGTCCAAAGCAAATCCTGAATGTAAAAAGGTATTGCCTGCCCTTCTGTCAGAACCTGAGCCAGCACTAATGCAGATGATTGAGGCCTGTAACCAACTCGGAACATCAGAGCACTCTGCCGCCTTGCAGGCACAAGCTGTAGGGCAAGGGATTGCTGAGGCTCTATCTATCATGTAAATTATCCCTCAAGAGCTGCAACAACAAGGTCCTGGCCCGTGTTATGAATGCAGCAAGCATGGACATTTTAGAAGAGACTGCCTTCACTGAGGAGCAAAATCTAAGGTTCCTACATGTCCTAGGTGTAAAAAAGGTTACCATCACACCAATCAGTTTTGCTCAAAACATGGAGGTTATAGCTACCTGCTATTGGGAAACTTCCAATAGCGCATAGGACAGTCTCACACGATGACACACATACCCCAGCCACTTATGCCTGCAGCCACTGGAGGCAAGGTAGCCCAGAGCTTCAGCATCTTATCTCAAGGCTACCAGCAGCATTACCTCCAGGAGCCAGGTTGGAGTTGGCAAGTGCCAAGTCAATAATGCTTACTGATTTCTTTATGCATGCTGTATCTACTGGCCAACTTGGGCTCAAAGATCGGCCCTGTGAGCTGTTGATTTTAGGGAATTGGAAGTCAAGAACCAAAGGATTCTTTGTGTTACCCTCTGTGGTATCAGTGACATTACAGCAAGAAATTATGATGTTAACCATATGTCCTGACTCAACTTTATTCCACAAGGACTGATAATTGCTCAAGCCATTTTACTCCCTGAACAGGACATCAACAGTGCGTCAGAATCCTTGGTGATGTGGACCAAAACAATAAGTCATAATCAACCTCAATTGATCTGTACACTGGAATTCAACATAAAACGGATTTTTCTCACAGGACTCGTAGACACAGGTGCAGACATGACGGTCATCTCACAATCCAAGTGGCCTCCCAACTGAACTCTTACAGCTGCTCCAGGAACGTTGTCAGGGATTGAGAGTAACAGCGACAGCGTTAGGAATGCAGCTAATCAAGGTTGGGGGACCTGAAGGCCGTATTGCCACTACAAGGCCTTTCGTGGTAAGGACCCCATAGTTTTGTGGGGAAGAGACATTTTGTCCCAGTGGTGGCTGTGACTAGTGATAAATTTTTAATTGGGGCCATTGAGCAATGTGACACCGTGAGACTAACTTGGAAAACAGACCAACCTGTACGGACAGATCAATGGCCCCTTTCTGAAGAGAAATTTGTTGTGGTTAAATCCCTAATACAAGAGCAACTCCAAATGGCACATATTGTGCCAATTACAAGTCCATGGAACATACCTATTTTTGTTATCCAAAAGCAAAGTAAAAACAAATGGCGACTTTTACAAGATCTGCAAAAAAATCAATGGAGTGATAGAAGATATGAGCCCATTACAACCCGGCTTCCCTTCACCAGCCATAATTCCCAGGGAATGGAAGTTAACAGTTATTGACTTAAGGGACTGCTTTTTTGACATATCACTGTACCCTAAGGATGCTCCACGATTTGCCTTCTTGATCCCAAGCGTCAACTGACAGGTTCCTCTTCAATGGTACACTGGACTGCATTACCACAAGGAATGAAAAACAGTCCAACTATATGCCAATGGTTTGTGGCTAAAATATTGGCTCCTGTTTGCCAAGATCATCCACAATCATTTACCACTACATGGACATCATTCTTATTTCAGCAGAAGACAACTCGGCTCTAGATGCCATACTAAAGGCCACCACCACAGCTATTCAACAAGCATGACTTAAAATTGCAGAAGAAAAGATACAACAAATACCATCACGGAAGTACTTGGGACTTTAGATCTTTTATGAGACCAAGGGCCACAGTCCTTGCAATTGAATGAGAATCCGCAGACACTCCATGATCTACCAAAATCACTTGAGACCATCAGTTGGATTAGACCCCCACTTGAAATTATGGATTAAGATCTAGCTCCACTGTATGCTTTACTGAAAGGAGACCTGCGTTAAATTTACCTACACAGCTAACTAATGAAGGAAGAAATGCTTTAGACAAAGTATCCCAAGCCATTCAAATTTGTGAGGCGCATAGAGTAAATCCAAAATTACCATTTTCATTTTTGTTAGCTATTTCAGGGAGGGGACCTTCATGCCTTAATTTTTCAATGATCCTAAATTATCAGACTCTTTGCTAATTCTACGATGGATCTTTTTACACACATCAACCAGGAAAAACTATTACTACCAGACCAGAGATGATGGCTCAATTTATCATAAGGGCCAGGTCACTTTAAATTTCCCTTGCGGGAAAAAACTTTTTCACTATATTTTTACTGGTAACTACTCTGTATTTAAGTCAGCTATCACAACAATCAGAACATTTGCAACTTGCCCTTGAGAATTTTACTGGCCAAATTGTTGCACTTGTCTTTTAATTTAATCTCCGAGCCATTAAGAAGTGATGTAGACCTCAATGCAATCATTGTCTTTACTGATGGATCAGGAAAGTCCCACAAATCAATTATGGTCTGGCAAGATCTGCTGCGCATACTTGGGAATTGGATATTGAAATAGTAGAAGGCTCTCCTCAGTTGAATTGGCGGCTGTTGTCAGAGCTTCTTCAAAATTCACAGATCCTTTTAATTTTGTAACTGATTCTGCTTACATTGCAGGAGTTGTTGAAAGAGCTGAAAATTCATTCTTAAAATCTTTGCCAATAATGAGTTGCATGCTTTGCTTAATTTTTATTCTTTTCCAAAGACAGCATCCTTATTTTATTATCCACATACATTCTCACACCTTACTACCAGAATTTTTGTCAGAAGGAAATAGACAAATTGACAACCTTGCAATGACTATACAGACCACACTTCCAAACATCTTTGAACAAGCACAACTCAATCACTCATTTTTTCATCAAAATGCTCCTGCATTAACATGCATGTTTTACATCACCAAAGACCAAGCTAAAGCAATTGTCACCACATGTCCTGAATTTGGAAAGTATTCTCTGCCCTCTATTGGGGTAGGAGAATACTCAAGGGCTACACAGTCTTCAAATTTGGCAGAGTGATGTCGCACATTATGCATCTTCTGGATGATTCAGGTATTTACATGTTTCTATTGACACCTTTTCAGGAGCACTCTTTGCTTCAGCACACACTGGAGAGACAGCTAAAGATGCCATTAAACATTTCTTACAGTCATTTGCAACATTAGGCATACCTCACGAAATAAAAATAGATAAAGAATCAGGCTGTGTTTCTCAAAAGGTGCAACAATTTAAAGGGAATTAAACATACTACAGGTATTCCTCACTCCCCCACAGGGCAATCAATCATTGAGAAAGCCCATGGGTCTCTCAAGTGCCTACTTACACAACAGAAAGGGGGAGTAGAGACACTGTCCACAGTAGAGAGGCTTGCCAAAGCCCTATATGTATTTACTTTTTAAAAAAATTCCTTCATGGAACTGAATCCCCAATTATTAGGCATTTTTTTCCACACAGTACAGGCTCAATTAAAAGAAAAAACCCCAGTCCTAAATAAAGATCCAGAAACAAACCAAATTTTGGGACCATTTCCACTGATTACACAGGGGCAAGGATGTGCTTGTATCTCCACAGGTAAAGGACCTCAGTGATACCAGCAAAGACTGTTAAACCATACCTGCAGCCACTGAACAAATATCTACAAAAGGAACCCCAGGGAGAATCCCAAAGAGAAAAAAGGGCAGACAATAAGTCTTGATATATTTATTCAACAGTTGTTAAGTTCTGTAGCATTATCTCACAGGTCTGCTGCAGATTACCATCCAAGACATGGCCTTTATAGGACTCCTGCTCACCATATCTGACATACTTGAAATCCTGCTCCTTGCAAAGGATTGGATAGTTCTGCAGCCCAAGCAAAATGCATGGGTAACTTTAGCTAACATAATGCAGCAGGAAACCCTATGTCTTTCTGCTGCCAGCCCAGATAACCCCTTTTCAACTTGTTTAGTGGGATTGCAAAGGGATGTATGTCCAATAATGGAGAATACCATCTGTGTTATGTGGTGTTATAGTCCCCATGGCAAATGGGATCATAACCCCATAGATATCTGGGACTACTGGACCCTTGATCTTCCTCATGCACCATTAAAACCTCAAAAGTTAAAAGCTCCTTTGTTCTGTCAAGATGGATTATTTTAATAATAATCAGCAATGTGGTATGGCGTTAAGCTCAAATACATAGATAAGAATCAGTCAACTCTGTGACATGTTTCCCCTTACCACTCCATCTATAAAAATGAAAGCCTTTGTTGCAATTATATGGCACCCATACTTTCATGATTCTGTAACAAATCCCTGCAGTTGCCACCAGGAATGTCTTTCCATCACACATTCAAGGTGGACCATGTAGCTTGGGGAGACTTACTCTACTAGTACCCAACATCATGCTAATTTGCAATAGAGAAATTGGAGAAAAAAGATTTATCCATCAATTTGAATCAGAATTTAAAGATGAGGTTATTTTCTGGAACAAAGGAAAGAGTTGCAGCATCCATATTTGCACCTTGGGTTGCTGCAGCAAAAGCACTAAAGCAATTGGACAGTTTAGGGGTGTTGGCTGAGCAGGCAAATCAATACTATGTGCCTTGCACTAAGTGATCTATTAACAGATGTTGATAGTGTTAGGCATGCCACTCTACAGAGCAAGGCTGCTATTGATTTTCTGCTGCTGGCACAAAGGCATGTATGCCAAGACTTCGAAGGATTATGCTGCATGAATTTATCCAATCACAGTGAATCCATACCTTGGAGCATCCAACTGTTAAAGGATGGAGTTAAAAGGCTACAAGTCAAAGATAATGTGGACTGGTTAAATGGACTGTTCAAGAAATGGGGTTTATCTGGTTGGGTGTTATCCTTGGTCAAAACGGGGTTGCTGATTCTTGTAGTGATTATGGTTATGTTGGTACTGTTGCATATTTGATATGTTGTTTGTGGAGGGCTTTGCTGAAATCTTTATAAGTCAGTATTTATTGCTCAACAGAAAGGGGGAGATGTGGGAGTTGGGTGACCAGGGACCAAGGGTGGATTGGCCCTGGTTGACAATGAGATAAGCATCAATCTAAGACCATGGGAAACGAGATGCTGAGAAGGGTGACATCAGGATAGATTATGAAGAGGAGACTAGAATTGTGGGAAGTTATGTTAGTGTGGTAGTGGCAAATAAGGTAACGTCCTTAGTTCTTGTTAATGACTGGTAAGTAACACTTTACAAATAAAGTAACATCATTGTTCATTGGTTCACTGCCCTCTGGCAGCATTCTAACAAAGTCCATGTATTGTCAAGCTTACCCCATTACAGGGTCTTTAGAGATTGTTCTATAATTTTGTTCTCATGTTGAATTTTCATTAAGATTTCATAAAAATCCATTAGAATGTTCCTTGCTTAGTAATTGCAACAAGACGTGTTCTTCCAGGGGCCCAGAAAGTCTGAGGTCCTTGAGGAGCTCAGATTCAACCTACTAAGAAAAAGCTGATCAGCATTTATTCTCTTTTTTCTTTTTTTCCCCCGTTTTTCTTGAATGGCCCAACAAGATATTTCTGTTACATTTTAGCTTTTGCAATATATATATATGCAATTAATTTTTAGCCTCTCTTAAAAACGAGGAAACTGAAGTCTTAGGCAAGGAATTGGATTTTGTGATGGGAACCTAACCATCAGTTTTTACCTGATGATATTTCATACTAATGGAATGCTGTTCACAGAGAAAAGTAGGAGGTTGAGAGTCAATATTTCTTACATTATATATAGTAACATTTACAACAGTATATGGAATTAGTAAACCCAGCAAGACTTGTGCAGTGATCACCACAAAATTAGGTTTGATGATGAATAAAAAATAATTAATTAAGATGAATATATAGGGTATTTTCATTTCTATGGGAGGTATGAAATAAAATGTCTTTCCAAAGCTGGAAAAAAAGTAGATGTATTTGAGAACTGAAAATATGTTGTGCTTGAGCTCTCAGGTTCTTCATCCTGTCTGTCTTGTGGTATCCCAAGATTCTGGTCTCTAACATGAAGTCTGAGAATGAGAAGTTTGGGCCTTTAATCCAGCAGCTAAAAAATTGGCTGATTTTGAGAGCTGTTAGTCATCCTCTGGGCTATTCTGAAGCTATATTCCTCATGCCAGTTTGCAAATTGTTCATCTGTATCTGACTTATCTCACTAGTCTGCCAGACTGTCATGATGTCTTAACATAGAACAATAATTTAAAATTCACATAGGTGGCTGAAAGCAGTGTGTAAGCAAGCAAGAATTTAGGTTGTTAAGAAAGGACAGTGTTGTTAGACACAATAAAATGATGTCAAATGAAAGAAGAAGTTGTTTATGAATAGAGAAATCTTTCAGCACTGTTTCTGACTACATATGAACATTTCTTTCAAAATAAATTAAATAATAACAATCTACTGTTTATAATGCACTGTTTTCTAAAGAAAACATGGAGAAGGCAAATATTTGTAGAGACAAAAAACCTATTTTACCTCTACTACAAGGTAGAAGAGTTTGTGATCTGGAGTGGGATGTTTAGTTCAGACAAAGGCACCAGCTAATAGCACAAATAATTAAAGAATATTCTCTTGAAGGTGTTCAGTTAACCAGCCTTTATGAATATCTCTGTAAGTAGATCTCTGCTTTGTTGAAAACTTTGAGAGTTTTTGCTTTTTGTTTGTGGTGATGCGCTATTGAGAGCTAGCTGCTGGGAAGTGTTCTGAGAGAAGGGTATTGGGGAACACACTTTTCATCATGTAGATAGTTTTTACCCTGTGCAGCAATTAAAACTGCTTTATTCCAGAGGTTAACAAGAAGGAAAAAACCCCAGAAACCTTCAATCTGTCATCATATTTCAAGGTGCCCAAGAGAAAAAAGGCTCCTCCTATTTCACATGAAGGTTCTAAATCCAGTTCTTTGGGGTTTGAACAGTCTGAGCTGAACTCAAAACCCAACACTTTCACTACAGAAGAGGTAAACAATATTGGGACAGATGTTAATATCCTGTGACTCAAGTCCTAAATGGCTTCTAGTTTGGCATATTTAGATATGGCAGATATTTAAGAAATAAGCACTGCCAAGGTCTAATTTTTGCAAACTAATTACAGCTGTTGAAGTTGAAGCTCGGGAAGTGTGAAGTGCCTTCAAGAATTGCAATTCCCTGGAGACATGATTAGCTCACAATCACCACCCTGGTAGTTCTTTTTGGAGCCTTCTTGTGTAAGAAAAGCAGACAGGATTGACAGATAAACCTTGGTTTTATCTGAGTTTCAAATTTTCACAGGCCGATTCTTGTGTAGAAAGTCGTACAGAAATTTTAACTATTTACCTGGAAAGTGGGATACAGTATTCTACAGTGCTGTATGCAGAAATGTACATCAGTGATCATGATTGTGTTCACTCTTTGGCTGATAGAGAACACAAGGGCAGTAGCCTTTTAATGCAAGCCTGTGCTTCTGCCTGTATTTCTGCCTGTGTGAACTCAATATTGACCTATCTCTTTGTGTATAATGCTGTTGTGTAGATGCTTGTTTTGCCTGTGGACTGGAGTTTGCAAGCACTTGTCCTGGGGTTTTGTATTTGTGTGGGTTTTTTTGTGTGGTTTTTAAGTTGCTGTCTTTTAGCATACAGTAAAAGAACATTCAGGGTGAGGACAGAATAGAACTATGCTATTTAAACTTACTCAAACTTACTCTTCAAGCTATTACAGAGACAGGAAGCTTCTGAGCTGAAGGTCTCCTCACATGCGGCACTGATTGCATGTTTGAATTACTGATCATAAAGCCTGCATACTGATAAGAATTTACCCCAGCACAGTTACTAAGCATGTGCAGACTCTTCTATCTTCTGTCTAGAAGGAGGAGATATTTGCAATAAAGCAAATTACTAGTATTCTATATAGAAGGAATAAAAATGAAGTATAGAGGAAGCTGGGAATTTCAGAGATGATAGGAGGCTGTAATTTCACTTTGAGTCATTGCACTGGCAGCTCGCTGAATTTTTTCTCCTTGTTGCTTGACTTGAAAGGAGGTGAGATTTAACATGAGCTTAGAAAAGTTTGAGAACAATTATTTTACCTTCCTGGAATTTATCTGGTGGATGAGTTGGAAGACACAGGTGTGAGAGCAGAATGGATCCATGGTTAGAAAAAAATAAAGAGGACTGTGGTAAGGATAAAGAACAACGATCTCCTTCATCTGGCTTTTCATTTTTTCAAGATGTTTTCTATTGGTTAAACAAAACAATCTATCAGACTTCAAAAATTATTAGAAAAATCTTTCAGGGCTTTTTGCTTGCTGCATAGTGCTAATATGTCTAAGAGCTGTTAACTGTCTTGGTTTTGACTTATATTGGAGCTCCTGTGGTAGCCTGTATTACCTACATGCAAGATGGTAAATAAACCTTTAGCAAATGAAGAGTTTATAAATAAGATGACTCAAGATTAGGTTCTACCCTAATCGGCCCTGTTCTGGGTGAGCATTAATGCAAAGAACATCATGAAGCTGGTAGTAAGGACCATCTCTGGCCATTTAGCTGAATACAAAAATGAAAACACAGAGGGATTGTCGTAATACCAAGAGCTGAATCAAGGTTTGACTGCTCTTTTACCTATGTCTGAGGATAAGAATAGGACTAATTGCTGGAAATAGTTTACTAACACAGGCTCAGCCCTTCTTTGAGTCTACAGAAACGCCATCTTACTCTGAGTTCAGAAAATAATTATATCTATAACCTTCTGTAATAGTGCCTAAAATCTAGCCTAGTCTAAAAAGGCTTCTTTAGGCTTGCTGAACTCAATAAAATACATATTAAACAAAATATTGACAGTAATCTGAATATGTTAGGGAAAACTGGACTATCAATCTTTTTCCTTTTTTTTTTTCCTAGTTTGATTTGTTGATAGAGGTCTGAACCAGCAGCTGCAGCAATGTTTGATTTGTATTGGCAATGTTATTTCTGCATGAAAGAGGTGGCTGTATTCTACAGGGACTGTGAAATGCTGCATTTGTGATGCAACAGATACGTGTTATGTATTAAGCCTCCGAGCTCTGTATCTGTGCTTCTGGAAGAAGCATATTAGGAAACAAGGATTGGAAAAAGCTTCATGGATCAGTAAACCATGCTGGTATTGCTGTTTCATAAACTTCAAATCAAACTTCACGTTAGGATTTTTGTCTTAGCTGCTGTACTTGGAAAGCTATTCAGAAATGTCATTGTTGTGAAGGCTAGAAACCTTCTCTAGAGAGAATCCAGTTTATATGCATTTCTTCCTCTACCTACTTTAACCTTTAGCTTAAATTATTCTTTTAAATACCTAATCTTTACCCTGAAGTGGATTTATAGAGAACAGTCATACCCTCTGATGAGCTGTTCTTTCTTCTCATGTAATAGTCTCTTCATTTTTCTGCCTGTAGCTTTTTTTCTTTTGCATGTTTCAGTCTCACTTCACTTTTAAAAGTATTAATAGTATAATAATGACAAAGAATAATGTTTTTCAATCTCTCCTGGAAATGCCTATTTTGATTGTCTCCAGCTGCTCATTTACTTTTTTTTCCACTTTTATCCCATTGGTGGCTCATCCTGTGACTGGTGACTAATGTGCCTGGGTTTCTTTGTGTCATCTGCAATTGATGAGCCTACAGCTTCTAGCAAAATTCTCAGTTATTAGTCCTCTGGTGAGCGGAAAGATACCAAGAGCTGAATGTATAAGAGTTGGCCCTGTCATATTAGTGATCTAAATAATGTTCCTTATTTTGCTTGCAGCAACTCTGTAGGACTTCTCAGTCACTCTATTCCTAAGTCTGAAGAAAAGAGAAGGATTACAGCTGTCTGTTGTCTTAGCTATGGATGAGGCTAGTGAATTGCATAAAGAAGTAAATCACAAAGTCAGGACCTCCAGAGCTGCGGCATCTTTAATCTGAATTACTACATGTCATACCTCCATATGGCTGATAATTTGTATAACATGCATGGCTCATAAGAACCTTAGAGGTGCTACAAAGGAGGAATTGAAGGTATCTGAGGCCTCCCACCAAGGTGGCCACTCTTCTACAGCCAAGTCTGAGTGTCTTCTAAACTTCAAGGAAATTGGAAGGTTGTAATTACAACAGTTTATGAAGGTTTGTGACTGAGGACAAAGTATTGGTTTTTTTGTGTCAATCTTCCTATGAAACATGAAAATAAAAATATTAGCCTCTGGGTATAGCCCTCAGTTGGTTCTTTCAGTACCCTTTGAACTTGTAAAGAACATGAAAAATTATGAACTTATGAATAGTAATGAGTTTGGCCTATGTTCCTCTTGAATACTGGGAGGCACAGCAATTGGCACAGGAAAAAAGAGGAAACTGATGGGCAAGAAAAATTATAAAGGTGTGGATAAAGTGAAATCTGTGAAAAAGTCTCAGTATATTTAAATTAGTTTTTCAGGTATGTATTTGCAGACTCTTACCTTTATCACCTTCAGCTGGGGCAGCAGTATAAATTCAGTCATGTTTCCACAAACTTCACCTAAGGCCTTTGTGAATTGTTACTAGCTGAGAATTCCCTGTGCTGTGCTGCACTAATGACTGTATCTGCTCTATAACTTAAGAATACAAGAGACAACAGTGATTGAACACTATTTTTTAAACTTATTATTGGTAGCTACCCTAATTCCCAGAATATTACATCCCACTACTTTGCAGGCCTTTGTACACTGCTGTATATTTAGCAGACCTTCAGGTCTTAATTTCACCAATGAAGTGCACGCCCGGATGGCAAAGGGAAGGAAGTGATTGCCAACTAGAGTATGATTCAAGTGTTTGTTGGTTTGGTTTTTAATAAAATATTCAAAGTCAGAACCATTTATTTTTTAAAAGAGTAGGAGAGTATCTAGGGACTCCAGGTTCTGTATAAGATGAAGATCAGACATTTCTAAGGACTGAACCTGGTGAAATTAACCATTTCTTGTGCTAATACCATCTGTCTCAGTTAAGAGACAAGTTTAGGAAAAGAACATTCTGGCATTAGTGTTTCCTCTAACAAAAAAAAGGGGTTCCAACAATCCCTTTCTGCCAATGAGAAAATGAATACTAGTATATGAAAGTAAAAAAAAAAAAACACAAAACAACAACCATTTATTGACAAACAAAGTGCCCACATGGCACAGGAAAGAAATGAATAAGTACTAGATACTGAATTGTTAGAACCATCCCACCCACCCCCCCCCCCAAAACAAAAAATACCCCAAAGCAAAACAAAAAACAAAAAACCAAAACCAAAACCAAACCAAAACAAAAAAAACAACAACAACAACAAAAACAAACAAACAAAACAACAACAACAACAAAACCCCCCCAAAAAATCCCACCAAAAAACACCCCCAAAACCAAAACCAACCAACCAATCAAAAAACAAAACAAACAAAAATCCAAACCTAAAAGGGGAAGGACAAAAAAACAGTGGCTGACCACATGGCAGGGAGGAGGGGAAATGAAAAGAAAAATGGCAAGGGATTTTTTTCTCAGGGAAATAAAAAACAAAGGTTTGCCCAGCAGCTCGGGAAAAAAAAAAAACAGGTGGGAACCTGGGACTCTCACAGCAGATGAAGCTGGTGGATTTAGGGTCCTGTCTTTTGCTGGATTGGCTTTTTTTTTCCCCTAGGTCTGGGGCCAGGATGGAGCAGCCACTCGGCTCCTCAGTGTCTCCCCGCTTCTTCCATCGATAGTTCTCTCTGGCCTCAGACCAAACCAAACCAAACAGTTCAGGAAAAAAACAAAGGCCTCAAAGGATTGTTGCCACAGTCTCCAAGGCCAGGGAAAAGGAAAAAAACTTCTTGCTTAAGCTAACACAAAACCAAGTTAGCTAAGCTACAGAAAGCCCAGTCCTCTTGGCACAGCCGATGCTGGGGAGCGAGGTTTGAAAAAGCCCACTCAGAGCCCCAGGTGTTCCCCTGCCCAGCCCTACTGTAAAGCTACAGCAACACTCTCTGGGCATAGAGCAGAACATAAGGGAATAGAAAACCACCTCAAGATGCCATCTTCAGTATCCCTTGATGTGTCCACACCCTGGCAAACTTCTAACTGGCCTTTCACCTTGTATCTGGCAGGAGGTTACTTTGCTTACACATTTTTACATATGTTCTGGAAACAATTCCCCTAATTTCTGCACTGTAGCCAACCATGAAGCAAATGAAGTTGCAGTTGAAAGTATGATGTTTGACAATAGTCTTTCTAGCAAGTATTTCACTTTGCTGAAGATTAGCACAATTAAACTCTGGTTGCAAGAAAAGATATAAAAAAAGCCCCTTTTCCCAGCTCTCTTTTATTTGTATTCATAATTTTACATATAAAACAGCTACTCCAGTTGGTTTCAGCTGAGCCACTGAACTCTTTCCATTTTATATGACTATTTTCAAGTTGAACAATAGGAACAGTGTTTTGAGTGGTTTTGGACAGAGTGTGGGTTTTGGAACACTCAAACAACAGAATTCTTCATTCCTTTGCTGAAAACAATACCATGGAGAAGTTCTTGGCATGGGGTTTTTAATGAATGGGGTTTTCCCTCTTCTGCATGAAATATGGTGAAATATCTGGCACAAATAGGGAAGTCTAATTTTTCCAGTGCTGTGGACAGATGGTAGTTTTGGATAACCTCCAATAAACCACTCTCAAGAGTCACATGCGTAATTCTTGAAACAGACAATTACAGCAAGTAAGCCACAGTCTATCAATTAACGCTTGAAAAGTTGTTAAAGAAAATCCTTTATACAGAATGTTCTTATGGTTGTTAACTGAAAGCATAACTTTTCTGTGTTTAATTAAGTCAAATACATGTATTACTTAGGAATAATGCTAAGTATTAATTTGTTTTCCTTTCTAATTTTAATTATGGTGTGTACAGAAGCTTACAAAAAGTACCTGATAAATGTTGCCCTTTCCCTGCTCTCAGGTTCTAAGAACAGAGGAAAATAATAGATACTTCAAGTGAACTGGTGTAATGGTTTTGAAAGCAAAACCAGTGAGAGACTCCAAGTCAAAAATACAAGTGGAAAAAGGCTGCTTTGGTGTTCCAAATCTCAGTTTTTATCTAGGTAGGAAATATTTGGCTCCTCCCTCTGGCTGGAGCATCTCCCAATGAGATGATGTAATTTTGTCATACAGTGGGACTCAATGGGCCATTAACAGAAGGTATGTTCCTGGAGGAAGAGTGTGTCCTGGGAAAGATTAAGAACATTGCCTCATCTGGTTCTTAACAGACGGCCCATTAGCAGAGTCTCCCACAGAGAATATAAGCACTGCCCCACCTGGTTTCAGCTGATGGTGAAAGAATACAAAGTTTTGGGCATATCTTTACATTGTAACTTAGGACAACTGGATCAGATTCGCACCTCAAGGGAAACCTCAGAGCCAATAATACATGAATAGACATAAACAGACTTACATGAATTTGCTCTAAGAAAATTATGATTGAGAAGTATATAGGTCTCCTCTTCTGAATTTTCCATCATGGAGGACTTTAGGCCTTTTTAAAAAATTTCTTCCCTGTTTTGGCTTGAAAGACAGGTGTCTGTTTAGGAAGGTAGGTGCCACTTTTGAAATGGAAAATGTAATGCTCCCCGCCCGCCGCCCCTCCCCCCCCCCGAAATAATTTTAATTTTGAGATTAAGGAGCTCCTAGTTAAAGATATGGGAATAGGAATATCAGTTCTTTACTAGGAAAATTTAAATAAAAATACAGTAATGCAAAAACCAAAACACTGACTGAGTCAGAATACAAGCTGACACCCTGTTGGTCAGGTTTCAGTCTGATTAAATGGTGGCCACAGTCTTCTTGGAGTGACAGATGTGGTTTTGTTGAAGCAATGATCCTGGAGGAGGGTGCAGTTTTCCTCTGAAGGTCTAGTGGTGATGAAGCTGGGCCTGGTCTTTCTCTGGGAATCTAGTGGAAGAAGACTGCTCTGATGTTCCAAATCTCAGATTTTATCTAGGTAGGAAATGCTTGGCTCCTCCGCTGGGGTGGAGTATCTCACAATGGGATGATGTAATTTTATCAGTCATGTACTACTGAGACTCAGTGGCTCATTTACAGAATATATTTCCCTGGACAAAGGATGGGTCATGGAAGAGATAAAGAAAACTGCCTTACCTGGTTTTAACAGCTGGCCCATTAACAGAGGCTATCCCCTCTGGAGTTATGAGGAATGGGTCATTGAAGTGATAAAGAACACTGCTCTACCTCATTTTAACAGATGTTGGTTACATCTTGCATTGCAACCTAAGACATTCCCTTATGTCACCGAAGCTGTGGGAAAAACAAAAACCTTCCCACAATATTTTTTAAGTTAGAGAGTCAAGCCATTGCTTTATTATTTGGCAAGGATGTTGTTCTGGCCAGGATTTACCACAGAAATAATCACATCTACCTATAGCCTGGGTGTGCAGAATCAATCCTTCCATGACACACGGCTTTTACTAGATTTTTCAGATCTTTTATACAGTCAGAACTCTCAGACACAAATTGGGTTGGTTTTCATTGGTCCCAAGTTGCATAGTTCTTAGTATTTGATCTCCTATCGGATCTGGATTGCTTCGATTCTGATGTTAATTAGATCTTTATTCTTTGATTTTCTTATTAGTGGTTTCCAAAGGAGATTTCTCTAACTCTGTGAGAGGGAGTCTGAGGTAGATATTAATAGATGGCCACTGATGTTCTGCTGGATGTTCTGTTTTATGGCCTTTTATCTTTCTTTGGGCTACTCCCAGTCTGTTGGTATGTTAGGTTCATCAGGCCTTACCTAGAGAAACAATGCCCTGAAAAAAAGTTTCAGTACTCTTCCCCCACAAAGGTGAACAAACTTGGCCAAAGTTATACAAAAAGTTTTAAACTGATAAGTTTTTCAACACTTTGAGAAAAACCATATTGTAAGATCCTTAGTGAAACAGAACAAATTCTGGGTTGTTTATTTGAGTAACTATACATCATTTTGCTTCCCCTCTTGTTTTACAGTAAAGCCAAGCTCTAGTTTCACTAAGGAATACACTGTATTGTGTGTTGCACGAAACAGGCCTGTATTGTGTAACAAATGCTCCATGATATTCCTTGCTATTTCTGATATGGCAAGGTTCAGGTGTCCTCTTTGGGCCTCCAAGATCAGTTTCCCCATCCCTTGAAAAGTTTCTGTAAATACATTTCTAACAAATGTACAATATAACTGGTTTTAGGGAATATCATCTAAAGAAAACTGACTTACTTTTGGGAATAGCCAATATTAGTAATATGCCACTGTGCCTTGCTGTATTGTCATGCTTACACGAGACAGATGAAAAATTATTATTTATAGGGAAATTGCACAGTAGAAACTGTTCAGTACCACACAGCCACTATGAATATTTCTGCTCTGTAAATCACCAACAGCAAATTACTCTAATTTAGAGTAATAGTGAAATAGTGAAGAAGTTAAAAATTTGGCACCCTTTATGTAAATCGTCCAAGTGCTTCTCATGTGTTAAACACCACAATATTTCTCTGTGATATCTTTATTTGAGCTGCAAGCTTTATTTCAGTGTCAATAAAGAAGAAGAAATTTTATTTCAATATAATACAGCATAGATTACTGGAAAGTTTTCACTTGTTAATTATTTTGTAGAGAAGTTGTCAGAGACTGAAATATTCATGCCTCAAATATTGATATAAGAGAGTTCTGCCCATTATAACAAAAAAACTGTATAAAGTAGCTATAACCAGAGAAACCTCCCTGAAGATACCTGACTGGAACTTTGGATTGTAAATTAAGCTGCCTAGATAATGCTATTGTTCACTTATCTGATCGTAGGGATAAACAAATAAGGCTGAGGGAGAGGAATACATCCACAAGAAAGTCAGACACAGCAGAGATTCTTCCCTGGCTGAGTTTGGGGTGGGGGAGACTGCAGAGTGCAGAGGCCAGGTTTACTCCCCACAAAATGAGGGAGGGGAGGAGGTTTCAGGTGTAACCTCTGGTCAAAGGCAGTGAGCTCCCATCCTCCCTTACACAAACTGGCCCAGCTGTGAAACCCCCAACCCCACAGGCCACATCCACAGGATGTTCACATGAGAGGCAGCTGAGAGGGTGTCATAATCCATCAAAGACCTCTAGAAGTGCTCCCCAGAGACATTCCTGAGGCCTTGTACTACAGGACTGCATGATGCCACAAACCCAGAGTCTGTTTTAAGAGACAATTGCAAACCCTCTCCCCTCCCTTCCTCAGCTGGCAGAAGGTACGTGGTCATTCCCACCTGGCCTGAGCATATATTAACCCATGGGATTCTATGCTTTTTAGGGCCACCTTAATCACTAAGACCAGCTGTAGAGGAGCAACAGAGCATCACTTGGATCCACAGAGTGGCGATATTTTCTTTATTCTGCCTCTGTCACTGTCTTTTTGTCCCCCCACCTATTTTCTATTTTTCTTTCTTTCTGTCTCTCTCTCCATCTCTCTCTCTTTCTCTTTCTCATAGTACAATCCATTGTATTTTCACTGGCATATGGTCTCATTTGCACCTTAATTTGGGCAGAGGCATTTCTGAGAACTTTATTAACTGGATCATGAAAGAACTGCGTGAGATCTACAAAACAAGGAATTTTATGTGCTTACATGTCTATGCACAACCTCTAAAAGAGTCTACTACGGGAATTGTTGTGGAATTATTTCTGATTGCTCACTGTTCCTTGTACTAAATTCCCTACAGATGAGGCCTTGTGGTTCTGGTTCCTGAGAAGCTATTTGGAATTATACTGTCCTAAGGTGTGGGCTTGCAGTTGGTTACGTCTCTCTGTTCAACAGGATAATAGAATAAAATAAGTTGGAAAGGACAATTTTCTCTGCATCCACCTGAATTAACTCAAAATACCTACTGAAACAGTTTCATTCACTTAATCTGACTTGGGCAGATTACTATCACTGACTGCCTTTGAGAAGAGCTAAAAGAGACTTGGCAGAGAACCACACTTCTTGGTAGGAATATGAGTTTTTACCCATTGCTTGTCCCGCTAGAGACTGTCACCAAGCTCCTCTAGAGTAGTTAAAACGTAGAGGCATCTGCAGTGCTACTGGGAAAATGCCATAGCAGCTGTCACTGAGCTAGAGACTGTGTGATAAGAAGTTATTGTTCATGGCATTCATCAGTTTGGATAAAATAAAAAAGGAATATAAATGTTTTGTTAAACAGGTGCTTAAAAAAAATTATTAGCTTTAAAATAGCTGTCTGATCTTCACTGAATTTAGAGGAAGGCTTTTGTTAGTTTCACTATACGTGCACCTTGGTAAGAAAAGCCAAAAGAGCTTTTATTTATCAGCAAAGCCAAATATTCCATTCCCTTGCTAAGCTCTGTGAAGTCAGGCTGTGAAAAATTCGTAAGCATAGACACATTTGGAAGATCCTGCATATCTGTAAGGGAGTTTTCTTTACCTTCAACATGTCCATCCCTCCACCCCACCACACCAGTGTTATAGCTCAAAGACTATTGACTAGCGCTTCTCTTGCTATATACCTTCATTGACATCTTCAGCCAAGTTTAAGCATTATTTATTATTTAAAATATACCCACCACACAGTATTTGTAGGATTTGAGGGTGATATTAACAATCATGAACACTCTGCATTGTTAGTCACTAAGAGATTTTAGGATTATGCACTTTAATAAACTTTGCACAGCGGATTTTGACAAATATCAAACTGTAAAGCCTCTTTCTTTAGAAGCTGCCTATGTAATAGATTATTTACAGGTTGCTGATTTTTTAACTCTGTATTTTTCTGCTTGCCTCAACTATTCAGTACTATCAGTTTGTGAGAAACACCACTCACTTTTAAAATTTCAGAAGTTTATTAAACCTTTACAAAATACAAGAAAAGGACTGAATAAGGAAAAAGGAACAGTGCGCTGGGAGTTGCTGAGCTGGCAGCCATGTGCTCATCTACAAAATGGCTGCTCTGCCTTTGATACCCCTGGGGCTGTGCCAGGCAGCCCTGGCCCCACCCACAGCCTGTCAGTCAACTCTTCTTCACTGCCCATTGGTGGAGACTACTTTCTTGCACCCTGATTGGAGGTCAGGTGTTGTCATGCCACGCCCCCCAGCACCCAGCCCGCCCCATTCCCACCTGGCCCATGCGCGGGGCACAGGCCCACGCTCTCCCTCCACATGTCCTGACTACCAAGGCTGTCCCTTGGCAACCACACAGGGGGTGAAGGGGACTGTGGGGAGAACAGAGGACATCTAAACAACAAACCACAATAACATCACTGTGCATCAATAAAACCTCTCTTAACACACACATAATATTCATCCCTTTATTGCAAGACCCAACCATTGCATTATCCATCTATAACAAATTCATTCAACTCTTCATGAAAACAGGTAGAGTAGAAAATACTTCAAAACATAACTGCTGCCTTCTCCAGATACCTCTCTTTATACAGTGAATGGTTTCTATCGGTACATATTAATCAATATAGATTGTAAATCTAAACAGAGGTTACTCACGATGTTGCACAAGCTTGCTGAAGTCTGCTTTATGCATGGTGTTTTAAAAAACCCACAGGAGACTAGGATTCTTCTTTCTGTCAACAATCTCTCAGTTTTGACAAGGAGACCCTTTTTTTTCCATGTACAGCTAAGAAGTTATGCATGTGCTGTTATCAGTGGTTCAAAATCTGATCCAAGGTTAAGTGAATGGAAAGTGATGGAAGCTTCTCTTACAGTGATCAATTATATATGTGATCCGGAGGTATTTAAAATTTTATATGGTTAAAACTATGTATTAAGATTATGTTTTCCACTGCAGTTCTGATATGGGAACTGTGGGAAATGCTGCAATGATTGGTACATTTGTGAAAACCAAGTAAAAGAGAAATGTCTAGGAATATGCATTAAAAAAATCTGACAAGGAAATGGGTACTTGGCCACTTCCATAATTTAGTGTAAGTTTCACAGGCTTTTTGGATTTACTGGTAAGGTGATTTCATCATCCCAGTGTTCATGAATATCACCTGTCTAAGGATGTTGTATGAATTTAAGGGGTCCTTTAACAGAGGGGTACCTATTAAGAGAATTGTTTAATGTGCCATCTCATGAAAATGGAGCAGGATTCAGTAAGTTCTGCATTACATTGGTGGAGGCAGTGTATGCACTGGCAATGCCTCCCTCTATGGCCTATGATCAGAATTAAATCACAGTGGAAGACTTTTTTCTTAGATAATTATAAAGTGTCTGTTACAATTTCAGCAATATGAGATTCTGTAATCTGTATTGCAAAGGCCAGTGATGCTTCAGCTAAAAGAAGAAAAGTCAGTTTAAATCCAGCTTTGTATTTCCTGACCCCACAGGAAATTGGCATATAGCTAATGTGAAATCCTTATTACCTTTGTTTGCTTAATTAAAAATTTTAGGAAAATGGATACTTATTTCTGTTAAGCCACAACATTTGAATTGTTTTTTTAAAAATTGCATTAAAATGAAATCTAATTATGGGACAGAGAGAGAGAAAAAAGGTTTCTGCAAAGATGTAGTAGTGTTGTTGGTTTTGGTTTTGGTTTATTTTTTATAATTGAGAAATAAGATAATTGTATTTACAGTTGACTAAGTGCAAATGTTTTAAATTTGTAAAACACACCTTTGAATTGCAGTTCAGATAGATGGACTCTTCCACTTCATTGGTATTCTGGGTGTTTGCAATGTGCCAGCAAAATGCAGCCATCCTAAGGGAGCTTGTTGTAGCCATAGCAACTGGGCTGCAGTTTCAAAGAGCTGTGCAGGTCTGACATCTCTGAAGCACAAGGTGCTCACTCATTAATCAATGCGCTGCTTAACAGCTGTGGGAGAGATCATTCAGTGAAATTTTGCTAAAGAAACTTGGGGATGATTTGCAGTCAGTTTTATCTGGCTGGTGAATTTGCTGGTAGTTTTGAGAGGTCAAGTCTTGCCTCCTGTGGTGCCTCCCAAGCTGCCAGTGTTGGAACCTGTCCTGCCAGAGCTCCCAGAGCTCCAGCTCTGGGTGAGATCATCAGAAGCACAGCGCTGCAGCAGTGGGCGTGACACTTTCTCAGGCCTCTCATGATTGACTGAAATCTCTGCAAATGTTTACAGGTCATCAGAATGTGATCTGAGTGAGGCTCAAAATACAGAGAGTGATAAGACACTGTGCTGATAAGAGAGCCAGAAAATTGAGTACAGTAATTTTATAATTATAAGCTGCACATGATTATAAGCCGCACCTCCCTGTAGCCGGGTAGACCACGGGATTTGTCCATATATAAGCCGCACCTGAATATAAGCCACACTTTTTTTTTTTTTAAAGCGAGGATCCATGTGTAACAAAGTAACAAATTAGTAACAGAATCTCTGCCAGCTGGGTTTGATGTCAAGTGCTTAAGTTGCAAACAGTTTTCATAGACCAGTGAAGCCTTTAAAGGCAGCCCCAGGCGCCCTCCCCGGCAGGCTCTCACTTCCGGGTTGGCATTTCACCGGGATTTGTTCATAGATAAGCCACACCTGAATATAAGCCGCACTACTGGAGTAGGCGGGATTCTTCTATGAAAAAGATGCGGCTTATAATCATGAAATTACTCTAATATTTGAGTACCTAATTCCTTTGAATTTGTCTGGAAGTCCCAGCTGATTATGTCTCATTGATTATGTGGAAATCCAAAATTCAATCAAAAGTAACTCACTGCAATTAACTATATAGGAACTTTCACTCTCAATTGGATCTCAACACCAGTGTTTATGAAGAGCAAAAAATGCAACGGCATCATGAAGAAAATAAAATGGTTATGGCCTACCAAAGAATGATGGATAAAGAATTAGAATCATCACAAAAAATCTTAATCTCTTAATAAAAAATAGCATCTTATATCAGTGAAAGTCAGTATCATAAGTCTATACTGATGCAAAGACAAAGCCATAAAAATAATTTGCATTTCATGGAAGGATATGAACAAGATATTCTGGAAGCTGAAAAAAAAATCTCAAGTAATTATGACAAATATGCCAAATAAAGGTAGTATGATTAAAAACAAATAACTAATACCAAAGTCAGCTATGACAAATGCACAGCTGGTTAAAAATTAAAGGAAAATATGCAAAAAAACCTTCATCCAAACATATTATTTTGATGTGAAAACTTATGTATTCTGGAAAATGTGATCAAGAACATTGACAGTTTGAAGGTTTTATTTTTCCAGGCTAAATGTCCTTTTTAAAAAATCCAAATAACTTAAATGTATCTAGAGGTAGATAAAAATATTTGCATACATATACATATATAGATATATGAATGTATATATGTACAGTAATTTCACACTCATAAGCCGCACCTGGTTATAAGCTGCACTTCTGGGTAGCCTGGAAGACCATGGAATTTGTCCGCAAATAAGCCGCACTGGGTGATAAGCAGCACTTTTTTTTTTAAAAAGCGAAGATCCATGTGCAACAAAGCAACAACAGAATTGTGTGATCGCGGGGTTTGCTGTCAGGTGCTCAATTTGCAAACAGTTTTCACAGACCAGCAAAGCCTTTAAAGGCAGCCCCAGGCACCCTCCCCGTGCCATGAGCCCTGGCACTCCTGCCGTCCCCTTGCCCCGCGAAGCCCGCTCCCCACCCTCCTCCTGCCCGCCCGGCCGCGGCTCCATGACAGCTCTCCACCTGGCCAGCTCGCACTTCCGGTTGCTGGAATTTGTCCATAAATAAGCCGCACCTGCTGATTAGCCGCACTTCCGGGATTGACTCAATTCTTCAGTGAAATACGTGTGGCTTATCAGTGTGAAATTACTGTGTGTGGTTGTGGCCATGTATCTGTTAGAGGCTTACCCTTTAAATCTAGAAGAGTTGTTGTCAATTATCTTGAACCAATTAGGCAGAAACTGTAGGCTGCAGGAAGAATTGAAAGATTAACCGCAGAGTGGAAAACACATTTGTTATCAACACATTTTCTATCCCCTTCCTGTACATTAAGCAATGTATTTTCCTTAAATATTTGCAAGACATTTAAATAAGAGGATTAATTTAATTCTGAAGAATTGGTCCTTCCCCACAAGAGAATTTGTACTTCCCTGCTTAAGAAAAATTAAATCAATTTGTGTCGCAGAAGCATTGTGGAAGTCATCACCATGGAAGATCTGTACCCTAACCCTCGTCCGTGGCAGGCATCAGTTTAAGCTGTGGTGATCCCAAAGGAACAAGTTCCAAAGGGTTATGGGATCTCCCATGCTAATGCCTTATGAATATTCCCGACCCTCATTTCCCAGTTATCATTACCACTCCCAGTTTCCAGAACGTTCCCACTTTGTCGTTGCCCCACTGGTCCCTACCTTCCCTAATTCCACCTCTGCACCACTTTCGCACTGGACCCTGACCTTAACTTCACCTCCTTTCCTGCTTCCCTTTTATACCCTAGACCACCCCACAACTTGGTCCACAGATATCGACCCCTATAGAGCTGTGTTCAGATTTTTGGGCCTTGTCCCACATTTGTTTTCCCTGTTATTAAAGTTCTTCATGTTACTACTTGTGGCTGTTGCACCTGCTCTTCATTTATTTTTGCCACTCCTACCCTGATATCAGAAGAACCCCAAACCCTAAAAAACATTGTCGGGGACCACCCTCACCCCCTGCAAATCATCATTAAAACAAGGATACAAATCTGAGAACTTTCTCCTTTTTGTTGACCTAATATGACTGGCTGAAGTTAGGGGAGATTTCTGTAAATTCCAAGAGTTGTGTCTAAGATTTTTCATTGAGAGACTTAGTCTCCCCTGGACCAGGTCAAAATGATTCACAGCAATAGAGTGGCTTTGCAGCCCAGTTTCTCCCAGTGTCTCCTTGCAAACTGTAAGGCTGCATTTATTCCTGATTTAATCTTCTGGTGTACTCTACCTTCTGTCCTTCTCCTGAGGGCTTAAAGCTGACTTAAAGACTGTGAAAATCTTATACCAGATTTCATTGAAAGTAATGTCAAATTACTAATTCCAAACCTTACTTGGCCTAATAAATTATGTTGGCATCTAAAAAGTATCTCTATTTTCACTAAAATCAGTTTTCTAATAAATCACCCTAATCACCTTTTTTTTTTAATATGATGTGCTGAGAAAACGGAAGTCCCATTGTTAACAGCTGTCAAGTGGCTTATTTCATTAGAAAATAAGATCTGCAAAATTTTATTGAATCCATAGTGAAATAAAGATTAAGATACACAATTAACATACACAATTAAGATACACAATTAAGTTGAAATCACATTCGATAAAGTAGGCTATATTGTAAATAATTTGGTTTTGATTTTGTTTCTGAAGGCAGATGCATTCTGTTGTTTTCAATATGGTTATTTCAGTGCCTGAGACAGATGTTGTGTAGGCACAGAAAGCTACACTTGCTGTTCCAATGTCAGCATAATTATCCTGCCAGAAAACATTGTAGTTCTTTTAAAATAATTTCCATATATATCTGCAGGAATCTCCAGAACTTCCCCTATCCTTCAGATTTGTAATAATCTTCTTTCAAAGTAAATCTTCTTGCTTATCTTTCTTTGGGTTAGTCTATTTTTATTATTGGTAGAAAAAGTCTGCTTTTCTAAGGAAATTGTTAATGAATGAGCTGCCTTTAAGTTCTGTTTTGCAGCTTTGGATGTTTTCATACATAGTAGTTGTCCGAGACTTTTTGAACATAATTCTTTCAAATCAACGAGAAGTAGAATTCCAGGTCTGAAACTGAGTTTAGTCAATACTGTACTGAATCTTAACAGGCATTAAAAGACACTAACAATACTGTTTGGATGTCTGTTGTGAGACAAGGTAATCTGTAAAAACCACTTCTTCAGGTTGTGGAGGCCCAAAGCATCCATAAAAATGATCTGGAGGCCTTGAGCCAAAAAATCTTTGAATAAAAGCCTAAGTCTACCCCAGTGACTTTAACTGCATCCTCTGAGCTCAAGTGAAGCAAATCCTTTGCATTTATCGCAAGAAAATTTTACAGCATTTAGTTTTATACAATGATTGATCAGTAAATGCTTTACCACTTCTTGCTCTACCTCCTCACTGGTGTAAGCAACAGTGCAACTCCTCCTTCGTCCTTCATCCCCATCTCCACACAAGATGATCAGTTAAACAAACTTTCACAGTGCAAGGTTTCACCTGTCTTATTTAAACATTAGGGTGATTGCTGAGGACAGCAGCTAAATGAGGGCAGGCACTGTTGCTAGTGTTGTCAGCAGCCAGACAATTTGGAATTAAATCTGAGTTATCAGTAGGGTTATATCCCAACTATCACTCAATTAATGCTTGGGTAGGATACATGTTAATCACATTTTCAGTTCTCATCACAATCAGAATGTCTCTCTCATAATGCCTGTCTTCAAGATGAAAATGAAGCATGTTTATTACAAATACTCTATGCAATATTATGTAATTTTTATTAGACAAAATTTTTCTCTCTGCACTTAAATAAGAAAATGTAAAAAAAACCCCTTCTCAAGTGCAGAAACGTCTTGCTATTATAAATTCTTACATTAAACACTAAAAGTAAAAATACATAAATAGCGAAAATGCAGTGCTATCCTGTGTTTTAAGACTATTACTCCTGTTACTTAATTTTCATGGTTATCAGGTTAAATTACCAGAATATTGCCTTTGCAATTTGGAAGTTCCATAGGTCTCAGATTACCTTCAGAGATGAGAGTTGTATTTCCTTAACTTCCCAAAGCTATTTAAACAGCTACAAAATAATACTTTGAATTCTCAGTAAGTTTTTCTTTCTGGTTTTGCTTGCTGTTGCATTATTTTTTTCCTGAGGAGTTGTAATCTAAATTGAATTCTAACATTCTTTCACTAGCACAGACATGTTTACAACTGTTGTCTAATGAAATCTAGGACAAAATATGAACAAAATTAATTATCCATTAATGTGAACTATCTGCAGCTAATTCAAATTACCTCTTTCATCCATTCCCAGACTTTCTAAAGAACAAATACTAATTTTTTTAGACATCAGGTGTCGAGTGCAAAAGGCTTTTTAATTAATCAGTTCTTTCTTTAATGTTTACATCTGAGATAATTAAAGAATAATGTCATAAAGAATATTCAGGAAGACAAAGAGTTTTTCTAAAGTAGCATTTTAGCAGATAGTAACATAAATTGAAGAGTTTTCTGCACACACTTGTTTGAAATGATGCCCTTTTATGTAAATAACTTCACAGCTGTGAGATGTTAAAATGCTGTTCAGAGGTGTGTCATTACAGCAAATAAAGCCTTTCTATTTGTGTTAATGCTGTAGGATATATTCAGATTCTTTTATTTATAACTTCAAATACTGTTGGAGTAGCATTTTTATTGGAAACTCAATACCATTTACCTGGGTCAGAAAACACCAAAAGGAATTTCTGTGTCTGATGCTATTCCCTGTGGAAGGCCAGCGAGCACAGGCTGGTCCTGCCCGTCTGGTTTGGCTTCTGTGCCTCTCTATAGGTGCTCAGTGTACAGGGATAAAAGATGACTGAGGAGGAAAGCTGGAATTATGACATTCTACCATATTTCCACAATGAAGATGTACACAGGCATAAGGCCAGAGCCTGGAGAACATGGGCACTGTCACAGTGCTGCTGTAGCACATCCTAACTGCCCCAGTGGCTGCTGCCCCTGACTCTGTCATGTTGACAGGGCATAGCATAGTCAGGCAAAGCAGTGAATTGCGTCAGTAAAAATGCTTTTGGCAGTAAAAAAAATAATATACCTAGGGAAGAACAAAATGTTTAAGAACCCAGAAGCTTCAGCTCTTTCAACAATATTTCAATAATATCACGAGCTTCTTGATACCCAGAGATGTGAAGGGTAATAAAAAAGTAATTCTGCTTAAGGGAAATTTATTTTTAGAAGAATAATCTAAAAAAATCATAATCAATTCTTATGACTGAAGCTAATGAAACCACTAAAAAGGAATCACTGCCTAGGGAAGCAAAATTACGCTGTGTGAAATCAAACAAGGGTGTTTCTAATTGTCTTTGTGTTGCATGCCTCCATAAATTATATATTTTCTATATTATACCCTTTACCATCAGCAAATTTTAGTTAAAAACACAAAGCATATAATTTTAAATTCTGATTATATATATGTGGTGTATATATTATTGTATATTTTGTCTATACATTAATTAGGATGCTACTTTGAGTTATACATATTGTAAAATAGCGTTCTTTCTGCTGGCTGTAGCTATTTACAGCATATATAGATGACAGCATATTTGTAAGATTAATCAGTAACAAGTTACTTTGAAAACTACCTCAAGTTTCTACAATTGTTTTCATCACAATATGAAATATAAAAAAAATCATCTTTTAATATCTTTACAATGTTTATAAACTTTACTTTAATATTTTCAAGGAAAATTTTCCTATGCCTTAGTTATATTTAAAAGTTTATCTCAGGACTGACTGAACTGCAGAACCATTCTTGCAAGAGTCCCATTAATTTTTTTACATAGACTGCCAAACAGAGAACCTCAAGATAAAATTATGATTGTTTTCATATTTGAATCTGTCTAAATTCTCCTTTAAAAAAATCAGTTTTAAAGAATTAGTGAAGTTTTCTCTGTATTCACTTAACAATTTTTCATGTAGAATTACTACCATAAAATTCAATAGTATAGGATTTTTGGTGGATTGACATTTGGTGTTCCCATACTACCACTGATCGGCACTGCCATGAGTTGTTGCCTTCATCATCCCACACAACCCGCTGCCCAGGCAGCAATTACATTTTAGTGGTTTCATTAGCATCAATCACTTTATGTGCTGGATTTGCTGTTCTTCATCACTTTGTAATAATCCCATTCTCCTCCCTCTGTCAGCCTCCAGATGCTCTCCCTCAACAAGCCTCTTCATGGCATCCACTTTGCAGCAGGGAAGAGGAGCAGCCTGTTCTGGGAATTGCAGAGTTTGGGCCCAGGAGTTCATCTGCAGGATCCAGCCATTTCTGCAGAACAGCAAGGTCTGGCCTGCAGACAGCAAACATTACATAGTTTGCAATATTGTCATTCCCAGAGAATTTAAAATAATGGAAGCCTCTAAGCTGTTTCCATTCAAAGCCATGTGCTCTTAGCTAAGGGGTGGAATGCCATTGGTAGGTACGCTCAGAATATGTGATCAGGGAAAAATTGTACATCACATTAATAATGGAGGAGGCTTGTTTGAAGTAATGAGGGGTTTGGGGTTTAAGTTTTTTTTTTCATCTGCTCTGTTGCCTTGAGAACACAAAGTAAAATGATGATATTTGGGAGTTTGGATTGAAATCGTATTACTTGGGAAAAGACTGCATTAAACCTCAAAGGAGCTTATGCCTTTAAAAGCATTGCTGAACTTTGCAGTTTGGCAAAATGTGCTTACTCACACACTTTAGTTAAAAAATACAGCTAAAAATAGTTAATACAATCAGAATATGCATAAAATAACTTTAAGGTGACAAGCTGTCATCTCTGTTGGATGAGAGCTGAAATGGAAGCTAAAAATGTTAAAGGTCAGACTGTGACACTCCTAATTTTGCAAGGTAATGTAGGTAAGCAGTTTTTGAATTTGGGGATTTGTCCCACCCATGTGTAGCTATATCAAAGCTAGTGTGTTAAGTCCAAGAAAACTGGCTAAACTCTGGACATACTGACTGAGATGTTTGCCCCATCCCAAGAGATTCAAATGAATGCAGGAAGCTGCATAAAGTGAAGCAGGAAAGAATCACAGCCTAAGTAGTTTTAACTGTGGAAAAAATCATTACCTTCAAGAATGTGCACAAGATTCATATCAGTCTGTTGTCTCTTAGATGCAGAAATTTCCTGTAGGTAAACAAAGAGAGAACACCTGAGATTCCCATTGCAATGATAATTCAGGAGTTGGAGCATCTGTGTCAGATGAGATGATCAGCATTCAAGTCAGGGGCCAAAGTGCTTGTTAAATATTTACTTGTCTAGGTAGAAGCAAAAAGTTTATACCAGAACACCTTTATTTTGTGCGAGTATCTTATGTGTTAAATTAATGACTCTTCTGGATGGCAGAATCTTGGAAAAAGAAATCAGGGAGACCCTCAAGGAAGAATAAATTACAGCTGTGTACCTCCTGACAAATGTTTGCATAATTGTTATAAAATCCTCAAGTGGTAACTATGCTGTGGCTACCCCTGGCAATTAATTTTACTGTTTCTTCCTTAGTACCAGAGATTTTTCTTAGTCTCTAAACTGGTGCATTAGTGTAGTTTAAGCCTTTTGGTCTTTCCCTTATCTACTATAACTATCAAATTGAAGCATTCCCTGCTCTTCTGCTCTTTCTTTTCTTATGCTTACTAAATCTCTGATTATCTACATCAGTTTGTTCATGTCTTTGCTAAAGCACAGTTGACAGCTTCATTTGATTCACGGAGACAATACTTGCTGAAGCCTTGCCCAAGGTGACTAGAGAACTGTTGTAACAAGGATTTTTCTTGCAATTTATTGGGTGTATGTATGTTTGAATACACATACACTGTGGTTTGTATGTTTTTATGTTATATATGTTTACTAAATGGGCACAAACATTTATAACATCAATTTTGTCATGTATTTGTAATGGTGTGACATTCCTGCCTCATGCTTCACTTAGGAAGGAATTTAATAAGTCTGACACTTCGGTGTCAGATTATTTTTTTTTCAGTTTGTCAAGGCCATTGTGAATTCTAGACCTCTCCCCCAATGAACATGGGGCATTTCTTACTTTGGTGGGAGGTACATATTTAATAAATGTACTCTAATTTCCTTTCTTTAGATTAATAATTAAAATATTGACTAGAACACACCTACAAATCAGTCTCTGTCACTTTGGTGAGCGAGTTTTACCATTTCATAATTAACCCCTAATAATAATTCCATAACCCTGGTTATCCCAAACATTTTTATACCTATTCTTCATTACTTTTCTGATTATTGTACTTCCTTGGTTCACCTAATAGAATATGTTGTGTCAAAAGCTCTAAAAAAAATTATATACACAGTATTTCTTCCTCATTGACTTGACCTCTTGCCCTTGAGAGAAGAAAATTAGAAAAGTATTTTGACATGACATGTCCTGGACCGAGATATACCAGCTCTTGGACATAAACATGGTTTTCAGATTCCTTGTTCTTTGTGACCAGTTTAGGGGTGAAGGGAAATCTAATAATTCATGTATGTTTCCAAACCTGTGGTTTACGATTCCTATATTCCCTTTAATGACACATATTGCACACATTTTTGGCTTTGAAGTTCCTCATAGATACCTAATTAGTTTCAATATTTCTGATTTGCTGCAGCTAGTTCAGAGAATTCCTCAGTCAGTATGAGTAGTTTGTTTTAATCTGTTTTTTTTTTTCCCTTTTTTTTTTTCTTTTCTCTGATGTTAATTGTTCTACCCACCTGCTTGCAGTTAACATTGTAAAGCAAGAATATCATTCAGCATGTGAGCTGTCCTGGCATTCTGATAGCTTTCCTTTTATAGTCACTACTAGACTATCACATAATTCTCTTACTCCTAACATCTGCAATGATTTCTTCTTGTCTTTGAATTCTTTGCTAGTTTCTTTCCATCTTATGCTTTGACATTTCTAATTTTCTTGTACATACTCTTCCTATATTTTTAGTATAATTTATTTCCACTTTGTGCTTTCTGCTTTGGCTTGACACTGGTGATGAGCTTTTGATGTAGTTATTTTCAACTTCTATATTGGGATAGGTAATTTTTGTGGAAGTGCCACTCTTCATATTTTTTTTTTCCAGTTGTTGCTTGCTTTTCCAAAGGATTTGCTGAATCTCTTGAACTTTCTTTTCTTAAAGGCTATCTGTTCCTATTCTGCTATCCAGCCCCCTTTCTTTCCCAAGTTTCATTAGCTCTTACCATACCATGGTCACTTTCATCTAAACTGTGTCTTCCTTTCTTGTTGATTAAGTATACAACAGTCTTTGCACAGGTTTTTTCCTGCCTTCTGGATGTGCATGTGCATCTCTAAAACTTATCGGCACCACAATTTACAGATTAATCAATGTTGTACTCTATTCATTCTGGTTTTAAAGGTTTTCTGGCTAATGTAAATTAATACCTTGTATTGTGCCTTTGTAGTTGTGGTATTTGTCCACAGAAGTTCTTGCCAATGCATTTTCATGATTTAGTCATTGCAATGGGCACTAGGATCTTTCCAGACTTCCAGCAAGGATAATTTCCCAAATTTGGATCTCAAGTGTCAAACATGAACATGGTGGCCTTTTCTGTTGCAGTAACATGTTTAATTTACTAAGGTCATGTACTGCTAGACATTAAATGCTCATTTTTAGGTATTCCTCTTCAGCTTCTTTTGTTTCCTTCCCACACTTCTTGAATTAATGTGTAGGTAGCATTGGGCAGGTTGAGCCATCATTTGACTCATTTCCTTCATACAGCACATCCAAGCTGTTGGATTTTATGCTTATAAGTGCTTTTCTCCTCATTCTCACAATCTAGAACTGGTAACCAAATATGATTTGAGAAAACTTGTGATTCAAGTCTCTGTAAGAAGTTTCTGGTCCCAATGTAAAAAATATTGTCATAATCTTCTATTTGACCCTAGCAAAGGGCAGTGTTCAAAAGCATGTTCAGTATCTACTGAAACAAAAAAGAGACAAAGACTGTTCATGCATAACCGTATTACATGATGTGAAACTACAACATGTACTAACTGAATTTAAATGGCAGTGGTGGGAGGGAAGAGGAAGCTTTTAGTCATGGTTTTTAGACTGCTGCATTAAGTTTGTTCCTACTTCCTTGGTCTTTAGGAGCAGCACTGCTTTTAGTGCTGTTTTTAGTTACATTATGTTAGCAGTCAAAGTGAAGTAGACATTTTCCAAAGAAAAGGAAAAACATCCCTAGACTTTCACAGTGCTCAATTTATCTTTACAAATACATGCATGAATTTTGATTTTGCATATAATTTTCATTTACCGTATGTGCAAGCCTATTTAATTATCAGTTATAATTCATGTTGTCATAAACAGGCATCTATAAACATGTTTTTTATCTTGCAAATAGGTACTTTTGATTCCTATTCCAGTCCAGAAAAAGTAGTCATCTTAGCACTTCTGCGGTGAACATTTAAAATAGTTACTTAGTGCATGGCAGTGTGACAAATTCAATATTGCTTGACTTTAACAAAGATGTTATGCTTCTTAAAAAATATAGAGTATGAACAGCAAAGGAAATTCTGTAATTGTGAAGATATAATCTAAACCTCAACTGAACTATGTCTCTAAATATTTATGCTCCAAGGAAGCATGAGAGCCAAAAGGCTGGCTGGAGTTACAAAGATGAGAAAAACAAAGTTAGGACCATGGAATCCAAGGGGCTGAGTTTGGCAGGGACCCCTGGAGGTTATCTTGTTGAAATCCCAGTTTAAAGCAGAATCCATTAAGCAGGTTGCCCATGACTGTGTTCAGTTGGGTTGGGAACATCACCAGTGGCAGAAAAGCCACAGCCTCTGTGGGCAGCTTATTCTCTGGTAACTTGTGTTATCTGATCAGTTTTACAGTAAGACACTTCCTTATGTTTAGATTTTTTTTTGCATTTCTATTTGTTTGCTATTTGTGTTGTCTTATCATTGGATACTGATATAAGAAGCACATTTATACTAAGGAAGATGGCAAAACACTGGAAGAGGATGACCAGATAGGTGGTGAATGCCCCATCCCTGGAAATGCTGAAAGTCAGGTTGGATGGGGCTCTGGGCAATCTGATCTGGTTAAGAACCTCTCTTTGCAGGGAAGTTGGACTAGTTGACCTTCAAAGGTCCTTCTCACCCAAATTATTCTATGATTCCTGTTGTAAATTCCATTAATTGCTTCTCAGTAGACAGATGCAAATTCTGCATTGTTTCTGTTGCTGATCATATTTACACAATATGGGATGTAATATGTCCAACATGATACCATGATCCTGATTACGATGCTGCTGGCTATTGATTGTCAACATATCTGCTTAATTGCCATTTAATTCTCATTCAGGAGAGACTGTGATGTTCCATGGTAATTTCAGTGCACAGCTTTTGTCTTGGTATGGACTGTAACCTCAGGAGGCAGTGTTAGAGTCATATGGAGTTCCACTCATGTAGCACAGAGGCCCTTGTCAAAAATCCTTTCCAAGTAATGACTGCAGTGACTGGTATAGATGAAAAAAGAGAGAAAAGGGGAAAAAGTGTTCTGAAAAGGGAGTGCTCTCTCATAAACTTAAATTGAGAAATTAATTAATTTTCTTGGGAAATTAAAACCAGACAAATACAGGCAAACAAGCTGATATAGTTTGTAGATTACAAACCATGTTTCCTTCTATCACATTTAAGCACCGAACACATCTAAATAGTACTGAGAAAAATTTAGTTAGAGAGTATGCACACAGTATTTACCTATCATGATGATTGTGTTTCTGCTTAAAAGGGATATTAAGCTAACAGACATAATTTTTTCATTTATTCATATGTGCATGAAGAAAAAGACATAGAGAATTAAATCTGAAGGAAAGCTCACGAGCTTCTGTCTTAAGCCTTCAGCTTCATTGAGAGTTCTGGCCTGGTCTGAATTTCTTGACTGCTTATGGTCCTGGTTTATTCTGACTCTTAACTCGAGAGAATTCTTTGTGTCTTTCCATGATAAAGCAAGAAATAGAAGCCTTGGCAATTCTGACTTTTTTGGATTGTGTTTGTGTTTTGTTTTAGAAGAGCAATATTTTCATTTGCATTAGACTTTTGACAGCTGCTTTAAGAGCAACCCTTTGACATGTATTTTAAGTAAAATGAATGCTTGAAACCATAGCTGTAAAGCAGGAAGGTTTTATAATTTTAAAGTACATATAGCAGACAAAATTGTCATTATCTTACAATTAAATTGCACAAATTATTAATTTTAATAAAAAAAGAACTACATGCTTTCTAATTAACTCTATAATCAAGATTGTTCCAGTATATCATTATATCACTTGAGATTTCAAATCTTAACTGGGTTTCAAGTGGCATAGTATTAAAACAATTTTTTTTCTCTGGAATGTATAATTAATAAATGTGCAGGTTGTTATCATGGTTGTTTTCCATTAGCTAACTATGTAAAAAGAGTATGCCAAGGGGTATATGAAAAGCTGATTTCATTATATTTTTAAATCTGTGGATCTGTCTCTAGTGTTTACTGAAAACCAGACCCTATATCATGCTTTAGTCCCATTGGTATGCATGAGCTGCTGTGGAATTTGAAGAGATTTACCCCTTGGCCAAGACATTATTAAGTTCTCCACTGGGATTTCTTTAGAAGAGAAGTCTTGTACAGATCCTGGCAGAGGGATTTCTCCATAGTGCTTGATGGACTTAATCCCCTAAACCCCAATGAATGTCAAGAGTGTACAATGGATGCGTAATTCCATAGGTGTTTTTGGAAACTTTCTCAAATAAACTCTAAATAATATGAGTAATGAAAAACCTGTGGTGAATCCACACATTCATGTTCACATTGATTCTTTCCCATTTCCAAATTCCACACTGCTGGCCAGTGGTCTACAAAATCCATATGTGTACTTATTTATTTATATACATAAATATGTAGATGTACACAAGAGCCCTGGCTGGATAATTAACTCCTACATCACTGCGCCACAGTCACCAGAGAGGCTTTGGTAGAAACTCCTTTGTAGCTGGACCATTTGTAAATTGCAGAATTTACCAGACATGCAGATAGACAAATACAATTCCTGACAGACACTCTGAAGTCCACATAAATTAATCAACATGCCTTCAAAAAAGTGTCTTGGGGCAGCTCTAAGGAATTTTGAATGGTCAGTTCCTCCAAAAGCCTAAATTAGAAAAAATAAGTGCTCATAAATGTAAAAGTGTTGGTTATATATTTAACCTGATATAAACACACTATTTGTGAACAGACAAAATTCACCACAGCAGGAGACATCCTGATGACTATCTATATATTTATATGCCCCTTATGAGAGTGCATGTGAGTAATGATTATTAATAAGACTAATCTCATAAAAACACCCATCTCTTGAAATTTAAGTGGCCAAGCAAACAAAAACCAAATTGGCTGCCTATTAAGTGTACTTCACAGAACAGAAGGAACTTTGCATTATTAACAGAAACTATAACTGGATATCCAAAATTTTAAATGCTGAAATTTATGACAATTTCTTGAACATCCAGTGTTGTGAATATTGAAATAAAAGGCATATAAAAAGCAAATTTTATTTTACATCTAGTCAATTAGATTACAGCTCATATCATACCATCCAGAGGCAAAATTGATCACAACTCCCTATATATACATACATATATTTCCTCTGCTGCAGCACTTTACTGTGACACCAGTGGTACAGCTGTATATTGTAGACAGAAACATGTATGTAGTGTGATTTGGAATGAACTTTTGGCTTTGAAAAGGAATAATCCCTGCACAGTTCTCACTGTCTGGGGCAAATCTGTGAGGAAAAGCAGACAATGCTTGATTCATTTGTAACTTCTGCTTAAGGCGTTCTACTCTGGCATTTCAAGGTATTAAGGCAGAAATATGACCCTCATTGTTGCCACATGGAACCCAATCCATGGCAAAAATTCTGATACTCTATTTTGCAGAGCTTTTTAGAGTGCCTGGAGGAAACTGCTGTGAATGAATCAGTTACAGGAACCTGTGCCCCCAACCTCATAGACTGGGCTGAGTCAGCTCAGGGCTTATCTCGACATTGAGTTTTGGTATCTGTTACACTGTCTTTATACTTTGTACCCCACTCCTCTATTTATTCCACAGGTTGCCTAGTAAAAGGATGTAGTGCTTCCTACAGTGAGGAATTTTTGAGTTATTTCTGTAGGTTACTAAATTAAGGTTTTTTATGTAACTGCTAGTGCCTCTTTTCAGTGAGGTTAAAATAGAAGTTTCTCTTTCAACCAATTTATTTTTGCTTAAGCTTTGTACAGAGCCTGATGTTAATATTTGTACCATAGTGTAGACAAGTTGCAGAAGAATTATCATTCTTCTTGTTCCTTGCTTCCAGGGTTTGTAAACCAGTGTCAGTAGAAAATTAAATAAGTAAGTAAATAAATAAACAGAAGTGTAGATATATAGATATATATATCTGTCTCTATCTCAGTACTTTGACAGCAGTGGTTGCTACATCATGCTTTGGTTTCTCCCACTTTGCAAGTCTGTTGATCTGTACTTCGTGTAATAAGGATTTCCTCTGTGTGACCATTCTGTTTCAGTAGCGACAAACATAACCAGAAATAATCTCCATATGGATGTTTTCTGTTTTTCTTGGAAGCTCAGCTTGAAACCACTAATACTTGAAGAAAGATCGTGTTGGCAGTACCACACTAATTTGTTAATGAAACATGTAGCCCAGAACCAAAACAAAAATGTAATATAATCAGGATTCTGAGTGAAAGAACATTCTCTTTTGCATTCATATATTCATATATTAGACAAAAATATTAAGAACTACTTGAAAATTTTAAACTAGATAAAATGACTCTTTATTCTTTCTCACTTTGAAGTTTAAATTACACTTCAAATAAACCCATTCTCATTTAGGAATTTGGGATTAGACCTTTCATTAAAAAATGAGTGAATCAATTTTTAATCAGCTCCGGTAAATTCATATTGGGTTGTAATTAAAAAGTAAAATCAGTGAAGACAATTTAAAATTCATTAACATTCAGTGAAAAAATTCAAAATAATCACAAGCAAAATTGCCCTTTCATTTGTTTGTGGAGTTGTGTAAAACTGCATTTTGGAAAAACACTTTGCTGGCTAATATGGGAGAAGATCACAAATCTTTGCATGCTCTCTTACTGCAATGTTGCTGAATCAGTGTTAGCATTAATTACTATGCTTGAACAATTTTAACGCATGGGAGTAAAAATTTTATATAAATCATATTTTGCATAAAACCAAATTGGTTTTACTCTTGGTGGACTTTGTGTCATTATTCTGGTGTTACAGTAAGTGTACATTGTGTATACGTCTGGGTAGTTACACTTGTAAAAGATTAGAAAGTTCAATTCCAAAGTGGCTTTTATTACGGCTCTTGAGATTTCATAATATAAGACAATCCATTTCATAAGTTGCTATTTCAGTCTCAATGCCATGGATAGAGTTGACAGTGAAGCGTGTAAAACTCCCATTATGTCCTTTGTCCTAGAAAGAACTGCATTCAGCCCAAACTTTAGCAGGACTTTGTTAGTTTAGTGTTAGCAAGTTAGAAAATTACCAGAAACTAAGAAATTAAATACTAGTAATTTTTCTGCCTACTTTTCCTTTCCAATAGAAAAAAAACAAACAAAACTGTAGGGCTGAATGCATATGCTAAGACTTCTCCAGGTTCTATGTGAGAAGGACTGTTTTTAGGGAAAATGATGGTAAGCAAAAAGATTAGACATTCGTATTCTTGGATAATGCTAATTCATAAGATTTAACATGTCTCTCAGAAATACAAAAAGTCTTCCTTTACTCTGCTTTTATGATTAACTCTGAGGTTTTAGGCTTGCATGGCTGCTCTTCCATAAGTTCATGTTCTCTTTTGCTTTGAAGCTTTTGACATCTTTTTCACTGACAGAGTGAGAAACTTCCTCAAAGTTCTTTAGCAGTCAGAACTTTTTAACTTTTTAACCTAAGATGTGACAGTGCTAAAGGAAACCAGAACAAAGCAATAAGCTGACATGGTAACTTATTCTTTATCTCAGATTTTGATTATGTTAATTCAAGGTCAATATAGACTATTAATGCTTTCAAGTCAATAAAATTTGACCGGTTAGACATGTATATGAATGATTTTCCATTATACTGAGAATTCAAAGCGTCTGTATGAATCAGTGGTGTGTAGCAGCTTTTAAACAGAAGGTGGTACTGATTCAACCCACACTGATACTGATCTGTGAAAATTAGTTGGAGCGGAATTTTTAAAGTCTCAGGGAACATGAAATTCACGTGTGTAAACTGAGTGCTTATTGCTAACTATTTTGAAGACATTCGGTCAGCAACATTGCAAACATACTTAAAGCCCTCCTAAGATTTAGTACCTCTATAAAATGTTTCATGTATTGATTTGTGCATGTTCTATGTGTAACTGTGTGACAAGTGGTAAAGGATTGCTCTTTTTACAAATTCTAATAGCTTCTCACTGAAAGCAGAGTCAGTGCAGTTTATTACAGGCGTATCTATATGAAGACCCCATCATATGACACTAAACCTGCGATATCAATGTAATCGAAAAATTGAAAGCTCTTACCCTCTGGTGCTCATGTACATCTTCCTTTAATTTTTTCTTTCTGTCAGCTCTGTTTTGTATTTTGAGAAGATTCTTACTCCCACTCTGGATTATTCTCCAGTCTCTGTAGTTGTGCTCACTTGGATTCTCATTGCCTACTAGAATTTGGATGCAGCAAGTCCACTTAGATTAAGGCAGTACTCTGTGAACACAAGGGTAACCGTTATCTTTGAAAGAACAGATGATCCTCTTAATATCAGGGTCAAGACAACACAGATCAATTAAAAGTACATAGTCATTATATGAGTCATTGAGAATGTAATGAACTGCAAAGTCATGGTGCCTTGGAAGACAAATTTCTCAATTTCATGTCTGGCAATTAGAGAACAGGTCCCTTCTTCTATTATTATTACCAGGCAGCATTTCTGATTCCACAAGATCTTTTCATAGTGCTTAAATTCCCTGAGTAATACTCAAAACTCACACTAGATTAGCATTCTGTATTTTTTTCTTCATAACATTTGTCTCAGCAGGGTAACGAATAACTGAAATAATTAGTGAATTCTTCTGCCTTCACAGTAAAAGCAGGATGATCGCTACCCAGTGTACAAAGAACATCCATTAAAATTAATATAATGGCCTTGACAGTAAGAAAGACCAACTGCAGCCTGGTGTGTCCAGCGTTCCTGCCCTTGTTAGCTGCATACCAAAGTGAGTATTTCTGGAAATAATCCACAAGAGAGAGAATTGTGGCTCCCCAGCCGTCAAGTGCCGGATAAGGCCTTGTTAAAGGTATGTGTGGGCTCCCCAGGGTGACACAATTGATGCTGGTCACTGGGTGGGACAGGTCCCCCATAAACACATCTGCAGAGCAAGGTTCTGTGTCTGAAGCATTTGCAAATAAAAAAACATACAGGCCGAAGTATATTAGATGGTGGTACATAAGGAGTTATTCCTGTGTTGTCATATGTTGCCATACAGGAGGATCAAAAGTATCTATTGTATCGCCATCTGTTGAGACCGGGTGGGGCAGAGATCCTTATCTCCATGGGAGATATTCTGCTAATAGGCCATCCACTGAAACCAGATGGGGCATTGTTCTTTATTTTTTCACAACCCATCCTTCCTTCAGGGAGTTATCTTCTGCCCATTGAGTCCCACGTGTGACGGATAAAATTACAGTAATTTCACACTGATAAGCCGCACCTATTTCACTGAAGAATCCAGCCTACGCCAGTAGTGTGGCTAATCACCAGGTGCGGCTTATTTATGGACAAATTCAGGAGAATTGCGAACCCGGAAGTTACCTGACACTCAGCCGCATGTGTTGCGGTTGCTTCAGCTACATTGTTTCCAGTACGGGTTTCGACGAATCACACGTTTCTGACCACTGTAAACCAATCAGATAAAAGCTTCTTGGCTAGGGTTGGCTTCAGGCACGCTGGGGGGGGGGGGCATGCAGCAGGGACTCCTATTCTATTTTTCAGATGTGGTGCCCCGAGATTTCATGCATGGGACGTGAGATTTGAGGCACTCCGATATTTGAAGCCCGCCAGTCTGAGATTTGAAGCCCAGCAGTCTGAGAGTTCAGACATGCCTCGTCGACATGGCTCCGCCGCAGAAGAGACTTGCCTACAATGTAGATTTTAAATTAAAAGCAATCAAACATGCAAAAGAGCATGGAAACAGGTCTGCAGCTAGGGAATTCAACATTGATGAGTCGATGGTGCGAAGGTGGAGACAGCAGGAATATCAATTACGTCTTGCTACAAAGACTACAAAAAGCTTTCGCGGTTGTAAAGCGAGATGGCCAGAACTTGAAGAAAGGCTCTGCACGTGGATCTCTGAACGAAGAGCCGCTGGGAGAGGCTTAACAATTGTTGCCGTTCGGAGAAAAGCCAGAGCGATAGCAAAGAAAATGCATATAGAAGAGTTTCAAGGAGGCCCTTCTTGGTCCTTTCGTTTCATGAAATGGCAACATCTCTCTGTATGTGCAAGAACAACCATGTCTCAGTGCCCGCTGGCGGATTATGAGAAGGTGGTAAACTTCCACCGGTACTGCAAAGCGAAGATCGCTGAAAAAAATATCCAGCCACCGCAAATTTTAAACATGGATGAAGTGCCCCTAACATTTGATATGCTGCTGACTCGAACTGTGGAAGAAACTGGGAAATCCTCAGTTCCTGTGCGCACGACAGTTAAAGAAAATACATCATTTACAGTCGTTCTCGCGGTCACTTCAAGTGGGCAGAAATTATGGCCATTGGTAATTTTTAAAAGAAAAACAATGCCTAAGGATAAAATTCCAAAAGGCATCTGTGTTGCAGTGAATCCCAAAGGCTGGATGCATGAGGATATCATGAAGTTGTGGCTATCAGAAGTTTATGCTAGGAGACCCGACGGCTTTTTCCATCCGTCACTCGCACTTCTGGTTCTCAATTCCATGCATGCCCACACAACAGAAAGAGTAAAAGTTATGGTTAGAAAGGCAAACTCGGAGCTAGTTGTTATACCGGGTGGCTTGACCAAAGACCTGCAGCCACTGGACATAAGCATAATCAAAGCCAAACTCCGAGCTAGGTGGGAAGCCTGGATGTCCAGAGGAGACCACTCCTTCACGAAGACCAGGAGGATGCACTGGGCAAGCAATACCACTATGTGCAAGTGGATACTGGATTCCTGGTGTGAGGTATCCCCCCGAACTGTCATGCAAGGGTTCAGGAAGGCTGACATCATTCCGGCACTGACAAGCGACGGGAACGACAGTAGCAAAAGTGAGGAGTCTGACGAGGAAGAAATGGCCAATAAGGGTTCAGGTTTGCTGGATGCCAGCATTGCACAACTGATGATTTCAGATACAGAAGCCAAAGACTTTGAAGGTTTCACAGAGGATGAAGACCCAAGTGAAAATGAAGCTGATTAAAAGTTTAATAAAAGTGAATTATTTCTTTCTGGATTTTGTAGTGTTTCCTTTCTTTGCCTGGATTCACAGGTGAGCTGATTCCACTACGACGTTTGTGTAAAGCAGCCTAGCTCCAGCGAGGCGATGGCTGCTGCCGGGCTCGCGGTTCCGCTAGCATGTTTGTGTAAAGCTTGGGCCGGGTGAAGAGCACCAGGGCCTGTGGCATTACTTTGTTGCATGTGCACCCTGCCAAAGTAAGGAGTGGCTTATAGGCCGGTGCGGGTTATATATGGACAAATCTAGTGGTCTTCTTGGCTACCCGGATGTGTGGCTTATAACCAGATGTGGCTTATGAGTGTGAAATTACTGTGCTTCATCCCTTTGGAGATGCTGCAGCCAGGGGGAAGAGCCAAGCCTTTCCTACCTAGATAAAAACAGATTTTGGGACACTAGGGAAGCCTTTTTTCCACTGTATTTTCAGAGGAAAACCCGACTTCTCCACATCATCACTGGACCTTTGGAGGGAAACTGCACCCTTCTACAGGACCACTGCTTCAACTGAACCACATCTGTCACTGCAGGAACATGCAGCCACCATTTAGTGGGACTCTGTCAGTGTTTGGGATTTGTTCTTTGTAGTACTGTATTTCTATTTTAATTTTCTTAGTAAAGAACTGTTATTCCTAATTCCCATATCTTTGCCTGAGAGATCCTTGATTTCAAAATTATGTTAATTCAGAGGGAGGGGGTTTACATTCTCCATTTCAAAGAGAGGCTCCTGCCTTTCTTAGCAGACACCTGTCCACCAAACCAGGACATATGTTAAAGCAGTATCTAAAAAAAAAGCAGGAGAAAATAAAACTCCAAGTCTGAGGCTGCTCTATTAAGAGTTTTTTTCCTCAAGAACCTGGAGCAGACCACTCAAATAATCAATAAGTACAAAGAATAAATAAGTACAAGATAAAGTACCATTGGGCAGTAATCTATTACAAGATTAATACTTAATGGGAGGTATGTTAGGATTAATGCTTAGAAATTGGCAGAGCTGCCTGGATCATTTGGCAAATTTGGAATGCCTCATTTTGTGGAAGTGTATGACAAGATAGATTTAAAGAGAGTTCAAGTAGCAGGTTGCTTTATTCTCATTGTGGCATTCTTTTTGTAGTAATATTTTCCTGTGTAATATTTACAGTAGTTTCACGATTATAAACCGCACCTGAATATAAGCCGCACTTCCAGGTAGCTGGGAAGACCACAGGATTTGTCCATATATAAGCCGCACCCGAATATAAGCCGCGATTTTTTTTTTTTTTTTTTTTTTTCTTTAACTCTGCATGGCAGATGGGGCGGGGCACTCCGGCCCGGCCCCACACAGCCCGGCTTCCCAGCGGCACCCTGTTCCTGGCGGTCCCACGCTGCCGCCGGCTGCCGGGGGCACGGGGGCCGCTCCGCACATTTCCAGCCCCCGTTGCTGGTGATCCCGTGCCGCCGCCGGCTGCCGGCGGCACAGGGGCCGGCCCGCCCACTTGCCACTCTGCTTGGCCGGCTCTCACTTCCGGGTTGGCATTTCACTGGGATTTGTCCATAGATAAGCCGCACCTGAATATAAGCCGCACCACTGGGGTAGGCTGGATTCTTCAATGAAAAAGGTGCGGCTTATATTCGTGAAACTACTGTAATCTAATATTTATGCATTTTGGAACAAATCTGAAGTCAGGCAATTATTGGTTTGATTAATTAGTAGTTAGTGCTAGTGGTGAGAAGTTCTTGGCATGGTAAGAGACTTTAAAGTTCTTCTGGTTTCATAGGTGAATGTATTCTTGCATGAACTAGCACCTTCTTAGAGTCTAATACTCTATGTGGACTTGGACATGTTTTGTTGTTTGTATTATTAATAATGGAATATTAAAATACTTGAAAAGCTGTAAAACTTGCTCTGAAAAGATCTGTTTTCTCCCTAGGGTTTTGTTTGGGCTTGTTTTAGGGATTATTCTTTTATTCTCTCAAGGTCATTCTTTCAGGAATCTATGTACCAGAAAATAAAAGCCTTCATGGAAAGTTGCTGAAAAGATAAATAGAGGCAGATGTTTTGCAGCATGAGATCTGGGAAGCAAATATAGGTGAACAGGCAGGCCATGCAGATGTCTCCTTAATGGAGAGCTGTTTTCCTGGGATATGATGAATAATTTGAGGTATAGATTAATTCCATGGCCAAGGAAAGATTTCCCTCTTGAACAACCAGATTAGTGGACCATTGCCTCTGAAACAGTGCTCTAAAGCCTTTTGATCTGAAAAGATGCGCTTATTAGTTGTGTTTCTCAGGTGAAAGAAGATTTTCCATCACTGCTGCCAATGTATTCAGGCATTATTGCATTCACTACTGCTCTGCCTATTTTATTCACTATGGCTCCTGCCATATAGTTCTCCTGTCCATGAATTCTTGCCTGATCACTCAGGGATGGGCTGGCACCCAAACATATGTGTATGTGCCTCTCAGGAGCCTTTGGCTGGGGTGTTGCAGAAATCAATATTATTATGCACAATGAGTGTCACTACAGTTTGTATGTAAAGGTCCTGGAAGAAACCTCACAGACAAAATAGCATCTTGGACAAAGTGCAGTTGAGTGGCTCAAGTATTGTCAGTATTAATGGTAACAGATCTGTTTAACATCTGTTACTGAGGCAGGGCAGGAATTTAACAGGAATTAACCTGTTTGAAAAGGGTCTGAAAGACAGTGGTGGCTAAAATCAAGTGAACATATCCTTATGTTTAAATGGTTCTTCTGAGATATTCCTTGTGCTGAGGTGAGTAGGTTGGAAGTTTCCTCATACCTTTTGCATAAACTTGAGATTTTTGTAATGGCATGCTTGTTCTGAAGCTGAGAAAGAAGAGAGTAGAGTATCTGCAGCAGTGGGAGGTGAATGGATGAATAGCTGTAAAGACTGCTGGCTCTAGCCCTCTGACTCAGAGGCTCTGTGGAACTGGTGGCTGAAATGGTGGCAGTCCATCACCCACTTCATTTACCCAGCATCAAAAATGTATCAAAAAGTCTTTAGTCAAGAAACAGGTAATACAATTTTTGAGAAAGAGTTATGACTTGTGATAAGAGACACGTGTTCATCTGAATCAATAAATGGCAGATTCCAGAGAAATTAGCTCAGCGTATTGCAGAGCACAATAGGACAATAACTAGACTTACTGAGAATGTAAGGAGAAATAAATGGGAGCCTCCACTTCTGCAGCAGGGAGTTTGTTTCAGTGAAAACATTATTAATTGACAGTTCTTTTAATAACAATTTGTATCTCCTTTATAGTTTATTTATATGCTTACCTTTTTAAACTGATGAATCTATTATTTTTTTTTTCCTTTTGTGATTCTCTCTGAGAAACAAACATACTGTACAAGGTACTTAATTCAGACTGGTGAAAAGCAGGGTTGCGCTGTGTAAAAAGTGCAAAAATTTGCTTAGGAATATCGTGAAGTATGAGAGAGAGTCTCCAATAGGAAAAAAGAATACCTATGAAATGTATGTTTATGGTTAAATAGTAAAAAAGAATTGTTTCTTCAGTGAGTCATTCTTCTTCACAAGCATATGGGTGACAGAAGTTTCATGGTTATGATGTAAAATCCAGAAGCGTTCAAACAATTTGCTACAGAAGAGGAAATTCTGCAATTCATTTTTCCCCAGTGTAGTTATCAGCAGCATACAGTTCAATTATCATGGGCATTATATAAAACAATTACTTTCTTGGAACTATTTTGAGTACAAATAGAATAATTTATCTGGGAAGAAATTATACATTCTCAGGATCAAATAATTCCATTTTGTGAACGAGAAGCAACTTGTGAAATAAAAACACCTCTGAAAGACCTGGTCTCAAATCTATTTCTATGGCTTGGTCCAACCCCTAGTGAAGTCAGTGCTTGAGACTCCCAGAGAACTAGATACAACAATGTGCATCTCACTAAGTGTTTCTGCAAAACAGGGGTTATTTAGTGTGAAGAAAAAGGAGAATGGGTACTATAGAAGGAAGACAATGAGTTGATAAAAAACATAATGTAATAAGACCATGAAATACCAAAACAACTGCTGCATTTCAGACCTAGAGCAGGGCACTGCATCTTGTCTATTCTTCAGCTGCTTGGCCTTACCTAGTTATCTGTTCCATTCAATTTGGTGAAACATGGCATTAGCTGTCTTGTAGTTTGGTAATTTTGTCTGTTTCACAATATCCAAGCATTTTTTCCTAAGGTAAAATCCTGTCTTATCTTGATAGGATATTTTGGAAGGTGTTGAGTTAAGAACAATGTGACTACCTATGCTAAGAGCAGATATGGATACTCTCCCCAGCACACACTGCATAATTCCTAGAGGACATTGTAGACATTGCATGTTGTGGATGGGAAGGAAATCTGGCCTCAGAAACATGCTAAAGGTATGTATTAATTAAGGGGTAAAAAAATATAATGCAAATTCTATGTTGGCAAAGTGACTTGAGCGACTTGTGTGTTGTCCACTTCACCTGTATGAGTTGGCCACATACCAGGACTGGCAGGATTAGCCAATCCTGCCTCCTTTGAACAGCAGCTTCTATTTAGGCATCACAATAGTTTTATTTCCCAGTGTTCCTAGGAAAGATGATTAACTCATATCCCTGAGTGAGGATCTTTAGACAGTTCAGAACATGTCTTGCTTTCCTAATTGTGTAGATCTGGCTGAGTGACAGGCCGTAAAAAGGTTTAAACTGTCCTGCCCTTATATCTTACATTTTGACAAACCTGAAAAGGGAGATGTTTTACATTTTCAGCTTTGAAGATCAAAATACCAGTTTAATAGCTTGAAGTTCTGCCATCTCTTTTTGATCTGTTGTCTCTTAGTTGCCTTGAAGGTAATCATAGAAGCCCCAGTCTTAAGTGTGGTGACTGACATTGTAAAATTGCTTAGCAAAATTACTGAACTCAATGGGCTCTATTTCTGTTGTCTTTTACACAGGCAAATGCTGTTGGCCCATTAATCTGGACATGCGCAGGAAAGGGAAAGCTTCTTTACCTTCCTGAATACGTGTCCTGTGCAATCATTTAATGGAGATTTTTACCCGTTTTTATGATAGTTACATATGAAAGCTGTTGCTTTATGATTTCTTTGCTGGCACAAAACACATCTTTAATTATGATTTTAAGATACAATGCTAAACATTTGAGGTAAGTCAAAAAAGTTCTGGGACATGTTGATGAACTAGAAAATTGAGATAAATGCTGTTACCTTTAACAAATGTATTCCAAAATGTAAAGGATAGCTATGCAGTTGATGCAATCAAGCTTTTCCAATGTAATAGTGTTTTTAACAAGATTCAGGGCCTAAAATTTACATAGCTGTAATTAAAGTTCTGCATGCTCATCTACCATGGCATGCACACATCTGTTAATTAAGTCTGCTCTACCAAAAAAGCTGAAGAAATACACTCTGAAATACATTTCTTTTTGAAGTCAAGTATATTTATTCCAAGTAGGGGATATCAAACAGCTCCTGCAGAGAATGTGACTGGATTTGGCAAATTAAACCATGTACCTAAAACTTTTATTTCATTTGTTAGCTACTGGAGATCATTCACCTGTATGGCTTTTTCTGTTGCATTTATAAAACTGTGACTAATATGATAGGAAATTCTATTCTGCTTATATTATCTGAAAGAAAATAGTGCTTATTGTTTGAATGCATTTCTCTTTGCAAGCCTTCTGTAACTTTCTACCCTCTTACTTCATTCCCTAGTTGGCAGAAATGTATTTTCTGTTCTGTCTCCTTCCATTTCACATTTTCTTTGCTATGCTTGCTTTCTTATTCAGCATAAATAACCATTATGCTCTGCAGTCATCTAACTTCATTTATACTGGGAATTAATACAATATACCTCTAGGCTGTCTTCTCACTAGCCAGAACAAAAAAGGAGCCTGGCTTCAGCTCCTAATGAATCATTCCTTTTTGGGGGAAATACAAAGTGCAGTTCACTGAAATTCCATTAAAATCTTAGATATCCATTAAAAGTGCAAGTGCAAGTGTAATACATTTAAATGCAGAATGGAAGACAGACTGGGCAGATGAAAAATGAATGAGCACTTACAGAAATGATTGTCCTCATTTTAAAACCTCTGAAGGTTACTCTGGAAGAACTCCAAATGTTGTGACCACAACCACCTTTCAGTTTTCAATACTATGCACTGTCACAGTCATGAACTGGAAATGGGGAAACTCATTTTTAGAATGACCCCATTGTAGCCTGAATATTGCATCACCCCAGGTCCTTCTGCACGGTCATCTTTCCTCTGGGTTGGTCCCTTTAGTGTTACTTCTAACTCCTTCTTTGTACTGGAGATGTTATCTTAATACAGTTATAAGATTTCAAGACTATTATTAGCCTAAAAAAAAAAAATCTGAAATCTAATTTCTATCTTCTTCCCCCATCTGGGAGCATCAGACCAGTTCTATTTCTCTGCATTCATTTCTGGTTTTCCCTTTTTATAAAGGTGCTACTGTTATGCAAGTGCTCTAGCAGAAACTCTCTAGGATATGCCAGTAAAATTTCAGTTTCCCCTTCCATATGGTTGATAAAGTTGTTTTTAAAACTGGAATTTTAGTCTTTTGTTCAAAGTGAAGCTTTCAATATTCTAAGCTACTAATTTAAACAATAACAGACTGCTATTGTCTTTCCTAGTCACTTACACCTGGTAAGGAAATTTTTGATGACTCTGAGGCAAAGAAAGTGAAGAGACAGAATGCTGATCATTTAGAGGAATAAATTTTGCCCCACAGAAAAGGTTTTGATGAATTTCTCACCTGAAAAAAACCCAAAAACAGCCCAACAAAAAACCAAGGAAGAATAAGGTTTTTTTCTTCTTTCAACTGTGAAACATTTAGACCAAAAATATCAAATGGTTTTCTTTCTGTCTGTCCTGTCAATGGCAAGTGTCTGGAAGTGACTGGAGGTTGACAGTCATCATGTACACAAAAATTTCTAATATATATGTACACATATATGCATATTTATATATTTGTTGTTATAGTTATATGCCATATGTTATTCAACATTCATTCATATAATTTTAAGTTCGAAGATTAAATATTCTTATTTGTCAAAATAAAGGCTTCTCTCTAGTGCTGAAATACAAAAGAAAACCAGTGTTTCTAGGCTTGGATTTCTTCCATCCTGGCATGAAGATCTAAAATAGTTCAGATGAATCATGAGAACTGGAGCATAGAGCATATGAATCCCTTATGGTATCTTTCAGTAACAGATTACATACAACTAAATTTAGATGTCCAAATGTAGGGAAGCAATTCGAATGCTTTGCCATGTCTTCAGCCTATCTCTCCTCTGCTGCAGAGACAGTAGTTTGCTGCTGCACCACAGAGATAGTGTTTTCTCTGCCGACTGCCCAGTGACAGGACCTGAGGGCATGGCCTGAAGCTGTGTCAGGGGAGGTATCACCAGGATTTCAAGGAAAGGGTCTTCACCCAGAGGGAAGTTGGGCACTGAACATGCTCCCAGGAAAGTGGTCACAGCACCAACCTCACAGTACTGAAAGCAGTGCATTTGGACAAGGCTCTAGGGCACAAGAGTCTTGGTGTGGCTCTTCAGGGTGGTGCTGTGCAGGGCCAGCAGCTGGACTTGATCATTTTGGGTCCCTTCCAACTCAGCTTATTCAGTGATTCTGTGACTAACTGCTGAACAATGTGAGAAGGAAGGAAACAACCACAGCAGCTCCTCCCAGTTCAAAGTTACTTCAAAGAAATTATTGCCTATAACTAACACACTAGAACAGAAAGTAATGAAATAAACCTCTCCTTGTTATTTGTTCTGGAGACAAGCTTTGGTTGTAATATTAAAATAATGCTTTCTTTTATACAGGACTTTTTTATTTTATGTGACATTTTAATAAAACATGCTAAGATGGAAACAGAAAGATTTTAAATAATTATGTTTAATTACTTAAACACAATTTAATCCAAATGATATTCAATGGTAATGATTATCTTGTCAGTCCTTTTCTCTCACATATATATACATTATTACGAACCTTGATTACTATTCTCATTGAAAACTACATTCCAATTTTCTTTTTTAAATCATCACTGTGCCCCAAGTAAGTGAAAAAGCATCTCAAATCTTTTATATTTACTGCTTATACTTCCAAGAAATTTTATAAACCATCATAAACCCTCTAGCTTTATAAATCAATTCCGTGTCCTAACCTACTGTTGATGATCTAATGGTCAGTCATTCATGCATATAAATTAATCTCTAGCACATAACGTTTTCCAGTTAGAAGTATTTAAACCCAATAAATTCCATGTGAAAGACTTCAAGGGGTTTGAGTCCTCTTTTAAATGTTGGCTGAGTCACCATGGTCAGGTTGTGTCTGTATTGCAGCTGCTGGAGCAACGTTGTCTGAGCAGCTGGAAATGAGTACTGGGAGCCAGTGAGCTGCTGGATCCTGGTGGTTTGTTTGGGTTAAGAGAAGCTGCTGAGTGAGAAATTGGTCCCTATGGAGTTCCGTGCTATCTCAGTTTGACTGTTCCAGGTACCTGAGCTAGGGCAGTTTAAGTTATATTGGCTGGTGAGGTGCAGTGATAATGTATCTCATTAATTCCAAGTCTGGAATAATTCGAGAATTAGTAGAGCTTTTTAGGTAAAAAGACAAAATAAACAATGGCAGTGATGAACCCCTTCAGTTTTCCTCAGTTTCTTAGAGATGATTGCTGAAAAATCTCTTAGGCAGCACAGCTAAGTTTCAGCTTCAAAACAGAATCAATGTTTGGGTCATGACACTTCCTACATTTCCTTCTTTGATCCCATTCTGAGCCCTACAGCTAGAGTGGCTGTAAGACCTTCATAAACGAGTCCCAGTGTCCCTTGGTAGCACAGACACAAAACTGAATTCTCATTTCCGTAATACTGATACAAATCAGTATTAAGATGGCACAAAGACACAAGTTATCATGGTTAAAAGTTTGGCCTACCAACCAACAAAACTTGATTTTATAGTTTTGCAATATGAAAAAAACCTTAGCACAGGCATGGAGTAGGCACCACAATTGGGGTGACATATGATGTGTGTCACTAAAAAAGTGTTAGTCGCTTTCTAATTTTATTCTGGAGTGTACATACAAGATACACTGCAATGCTGACATTCATATTTAAGGTTAGAAGAAAAAAGCACAGCTGTGACTTCATCCCTTTAAGTGAGAATGCCTAAAACAAATGATCTACGGCACTAAACATGAAATGGTGAAAAGGGATTTGAGGATTGATCTAGATGACTTCAAAGGGTCCTGTCCAACCAAACCAATCTTGTGGTGAATGAGATGGTTTAAGACTTCAGGGTCTATGGTTTTCTTACTAAATGTATAGTAGGTAGCGATGAGAGCTACCACAGTGACCATGGCAGCTACACAGAGCTGTCAGTGTATGCTCTTCTCCAAATCTATTACTACTGGAGCAGGCTCACAGGCCATACTCAGAGAGGTCTCAGAGTGAAAACAGAATGGCAGGAAGAGGAAGGCAGAGTGATAGGGAAACAGCAATGGTCATTTGCTGGAATTGTTAGTGATTGTGTAATGTTGGGAGTTGGGTTTTCCCCTTCTTCTCTCTGTGGAATTTTCCCCATTGTGATGATAAGAAAACTTGTTGGATACACCCTAGAATGGGAGGCTAGAGACAAAGTGGGAACTGGGGGTAGCTGTGCTCTCTTGCTCACTCTCTCACCCATGGAGTTGGAGGAAGATGTCCAGGGCTGCTACCTACCACCCTCTCCGCCATCTCAACACCAGGAGGCATGTTCTGTGCTGTCAGACACTGCACTGTTGCCTGCCTGGTTCAGCCTGCTGCCTCTGAGCACGCAGCCGAGCGCTGCGACCCACAGGGTGAGCAGGGCGGTCTCTCCTCCACCTTTCTCCCACCTGCGCTGCGGCGTGGGACTTGCCCTGCCCTGCCCCACCACCGCTACTGAGTGCAGGGAGACAGCGTCTGGGGCTGCAAAGCACTGGAACTAAGTTACTGTTCTGTTTGTCATTAATTTTCATAGCTGTTGTTGTTTTTGTCTTGTAGATATATTAATAAAGAACTGTTATTCCTAACCCCGTATCTTTGCCTGAGAGCCCCTTAATTTCAAAATTACAGTAATTTCACAATTATAAGCTGCACCTGATTATAAGCCACACCTCCCGGTAGCAGGGTAGACCACGGGATCTGTCCATATATAAGCCGCACCTGAATATAAGCCACACTTTTTTTCCTTTTTTTGTGAGGATCCATGTGTAACAGAGTAACAAATTAGTAACAGAATTGCTGCCAGCTGAGTTTGGTGTCAAGTGCTCAAATTGCAACAGTTTTCATAGACCAGCAAAGCCTCTAAAGGCAGCCCCAGGCACCCTCCCCGCCCAGCTCTCACTTCCGGGTTGGCCTTTCACTGGGATTTGTCCATAGATAAGCCACACCTGAATATAAGCCGCACTACTGGTGTAGGCTGGATTCTTCAATGAAAACGGTGCGGCTTATAATCATGAAATTACTGTATAATAAATTGGAGAGGGGGGATTTTCACTCTCCATCTCAGGGAGGGATTCCTGCCTTTCTTGGCAAATACCTGTCTTTCAAACCAGGACACATATGGAAAAAGCTCTTCTGAGGCTGATGAAGCTGAAATTCTTATGCATATCCAACAGCATAAACAGATTTGGGGAACAGCAAATCTTGGACCACCAAGATTTCAGAAGATTCTTACTTCTTCGGGAGATTCTTACTCTTTCAGGAGTAAAAATCACAGACTTGGAGATACAGAGGGAGACTAAGGGAAGCAGCTGTCATCTGCCTTGATGCAGAACAAACTGGTCCTGCTAGCTCCTCACCTACCTGCTATAGCACATACCTTTACATCCAGTCTGTTTCTGAGGAGGTGTCCAAGTCCCGATCATCTCCCTTTCTCCTTGCTATCCCATGCTTACTCAGTATTTGAACAAGTACTAAATATTGGGGTGGGGGGACAGATTAAGCCTCCATTATAATGTTTAGCAGCTTTGCCAGGTTGGTACTGAATTTCAGAAAGTTCTCACAGAAATGTTACCATACAAGGTTGTAATCATTCAACAGGGAAAGAAAAATATACATTCAATTCCTTGGAGTAGCTTTTTATATTAGAGCTGTCAGGATTCATTGGCAAGAATGGAATTCAGAAGGTTCAGGCCTCTACTAGAAGAGAATAATAATAGCAGCAGAAGAACAAGTTATACTTGTCTTTACATTTGTGTGTATTTTAAAGAAAAGGGAAGAGATATAAAATAATGCAAACATCCTGAAATGTTGGGATGCTTATCACCTCTTCCCAGCCTGTATTTATGATCAACGAATCCACAATAATAGTAATTCATAGAAAACAAATACCTGATGTAATCTCCCCATCAGTTCCACAACTGTATTTTCTATTTTATTCTGCTGTGTAGATTTTGTGCTGTTTGTATTATAGAGATTTCCAGTTGATAGTAAGAAGGAAATGGAAACATTATATAGATAAAAAATTATCACACCTAAGAGATTCATTCCTGAACCAAAAATCCTTGACAATTCTAGTCACGTTGGCTCCCTTTTAGAGCTGCAAGGGGTGTCACTCATTCTGTGCTGTAACCTGGCGTTTGAAAGCTTACAGTTTCCCTCTTGACATCTCCCACTCTGTTTAACTTTTTCAGCTGTATTTCTTTCACAATAATATACGTCCCTGAGGAACTCATTCTTTTTACACCTGTTTTTAACTTCAACCATTTAAGCTCTGATTTTCTGTGAAATTTGCTACATTTTTTTTCTCTGTGATCAAACATTACTTAATGAATGCTAAAAGTCTGTTAGTAAAATTCAGTGGGATTCTCTCCGTTTTCCCTGCAATGCCATATTAAATGGGAAGAGGTCTTACTTTACAACCTTATTAAAAATATGCTAATGAAGATGACTTCTGCACTAAAATATGCATTTTCCAAATTATCAAGCAGAAGCATTCTGTATGAAGTAGTTTGTTGTCTTTCACACTTAAAATTAAAACTTAATTGGAGCTTGGTCAAAATTGTCTGAAATTGAAGACTCTCTTCCCAGCAATAACTTAATTAAAAACAAATTAAGAGTGGGAGATGCAGAAATGGAAGATGTTCTGTCCTCTAGGAAAAGAAGAAAACCAGTCAGGTACAGTAAGAAGAAAAGAAAATACAGCGGGTGCTGCTGTTTGAATATGTTTCCTTTTCTGATTTTTCATACAAGGTTTGACTTGCCTAAAAAAAATGTTTGCATTTATGTTGGTGGCCTCTTTTCCTCATCCTTTGGGGGTTAAGTACATTTGGGCTGTAGTTTAGACAACTGCTGACACATGATGGACAAGGGCCCCTCAAAGCAGCAGCTACAATGGACTCCAGCCAAGGACGTCAGCAGGAGGACATAAAAAGGATGTGAGCTGAATAGATCAGAAGATAAAGAAAAACTGACAGTGGACTATGTTGAGTTCTTAGGGTAAGAACTGATCTGATGTCTCCTGCCTTCTGAGGAAGGAAAGGTTAGAATGGGTGACAAGGAACCTTACAGGGCATCATGCGAAGTCAGTTAGAAAAATTAGAGCTGCCTACACATCTCTGGTATTCTATGAATGCAGATGCTTTTTCAGAGGACAACTCACAGCAGGATCTTTTTTTGCTCCCTGTCTCATATATGAGGAATCCATGAAGACTTGGAGCCTGAGATTAGGTAGGTAGGATGGAGAGCAGTCTCAGCATAGTTGTTGGTGCTTTGCTTTTCTGACCATCTCTATGAATTTTGGTGCTGTTATATTCTTGTGAACACACAGGTAATCATCACATTGGTAAACATAGACCACAGTTATCAAGTAGCACAGGGTTTGCTGAGCTTGCCAGAATTTATTATGTCACAGAGAAGAAAAGTTAACTACTAGTCAGATAATTAAGAAATAAATTCTTCTAGGTAGTTGTCTTGGTTTAGTTTAGGTTTGCCAATTCTAATATACACAATTTATGTTGTGAGTTAGGATTAGGCGCAAAACCAAGGCAGGCTTAAAACTTAAAAGGGGTAAAAAGGAAAACTCTATTAACAACACAGAGAAAGTAAGAAATTCAGAGTAAGATCTCCAGACCATTCTTTCCTCCCCGCTACCTCCCACATCTCTTAACAACCACACACAGAGACACTTCAGTCAGTCCTTCACTTAAATCATCGTTTCAATTCACTTCAGGGAGAGGAGTTTCCTGTTGTTTGGTGACAGGGATTTTTTCCAAGAGAAAAATAAAATTCTCTTGTATCTCCATTTTCACGATTCACATCCGCTTGGGGAAAAAAATCTGCAAATCGTGAAACTCCTCCCATCTTCACAGCCTTCCCAGAACTGTGCTTGTGGGCCATGTCAAACTCATGGGGTATTACTTTTAAGGGTAAGCTGTTCAAAAACAAACGTTCTCTCCATCTGATTTTCGTGAAATTCCTCTCTTCATACTTCAGTTCTCCAAGAACAGAGATCTCCGTTTCCCTTGGGGCAAAGGATATTCTTCTCAAACACTTCAACCGCTGCATGTTTTCTCCATGATTTACAAGAATCTTCAGTGCAGTACTTTCCACCTCATAGCTTACAAGAAGACTTTTCAGAAAACTTCCATGGCGTGTCCCCAATCTCTTCCCATCTGCAAACTTGGCTCTTACTTCACTAACTTTAGTGTATTTCTTTCTGCTCTATTGCTTCCTTACTCAAAAGAGGATAGGAGGTGTGCAAGCCTTATCCAAACATTGGAAGGTTAAAATTTCACACAGAGGGTTCAGGGCGCTGGGCCAGGCCATGCTGGAGCTGTGCCAGGGTTTCAGGCCACAGGCCACACTGGGGGGCTGGATGAAACTGCAAGCACGTGCGTGGTGGGGGAGGGTCTCTACTGAAACGGAGCCCATCTGCCTCCCCCCAAGCCGTGTGGGCATCTGGGGGGCTTCGCTTCCCCACGGCTGCTCCAAGTCAGCAGCAGGGCCCTGTCGAGCTGTGGCCATGCCAGGAGGAACAGGGCTAGGATTTTAGCAAAGGGCTTCTCTGCCCCTCTCTTCCCCCTGGCCATCAGGGCCCTGATCGAGAACGGGGCTGGTGGCTTTCCCAAGCCTGCCCTGGACCGCACGGGGAAAGGGGCCCAGGCCAGGCCAAAGCTACCTGGTGAAAAGACTGGGAAAGAAATAAGAGTTTTTTTCCGGAGTTTACTTGCTTTGAAATGTGTGTCACAGACTGAATTAGCTTCTCCAATTGGCGTCCCAGACTGTCAGTTATTAAATCAGCCTCCAACTCTAGTCTCATAAACTCACAGAGGAAGTTCTCATAGAGAAAAAACACAGAGTATATCCTCCTCCTAGGTGACTTCAATGTAAAACCAGCACAGTAATTGACAGCAGAATTGTGCTCTACAGATGCAGTAAGCCTTATGAACAATATTTATATTTGAGCGTGAAGTCAAAGAAAGTAATATAAAACTATTGGGCTGCCTAACAGATCAGCACAGATAGCTACTATATATGTTTATGCAGCCTGTTACCCTTTACATTTGAACAAAGAGGGATTTAAGTTCCTCTTTTGATCATTTAAGAAGTGGTTTCCCAGGAGCTCTCATTAAACTGGATTGTTTCAGCATTAGTCACGTATTTCTTTAGCAGGTCTTTTACTGATTGTAGAAATTTCAGTGATGACAAAGCAAACCAGAGGAGATTTCAGCAATATTGTGCCTATTTAGTTACTCTTGATGGTGTGCTACATAGCTTCAAGGGTAATAATAAAAATAAGCAGGAAGTTGTTGTGTATCTCAAGGTATCTCATGCAATGTGTACACTGAAAAAGTTATAAAAAACGTAGTAATTGAACGACTATGAAAATTAACAGGAAGAAAATTAAAGCAAAAGATAATTATTCTTTACCATCAAATACAACAACATTTTGATACAAAATAGATCTCTGCTTTATAAAGTTCTGTTTCCAAGGAAAACACCAGAGCCTGCCAAGATGCCGATGTGTGTCATAGCTTGAAGTCCTTGTATGGCACCCATGCCTAGAACGCCCAATTGAGACTGATGCTGTGCTCTGCTAGGCACTGTAAGAGCAAAATAAATGATCTGTTTCTTTATAAAAGATGATGACCACAGTTCTTCAAAATTTTCATGAAGAATTTATATTATTATGTAAAGGCAGCAGTCCGGTAACAGCTCAAAAGCAAATAACTGAAGATAGAGGATCTGCAAAAGCAAATAATTGAAGGAGGAGGATCTGAAGGCACACTTCTTTCCTAAAAGCAATAGAGTGTAAACTTCACTCATTCATAAATGCTGCGCCTGTCTGAACAAGACTTCTGCTTTTCTGTAATTGGGGTAGTGCTACTTTTACTCACAGCTGGTAAGCTACCAAAAGCAATTTGAATCAATTAGTCTGCCTTTCTGTATGAGATATTTAAATTTCATGTGCTAGTTTCTGAACCAAAGCCAATCTATAATTTATTCGAACTATATCACTGTTCCCTCAACTTCCTTTGTAGGCCCTTGAATAGCTTGCAGAGTAGCTGCCGACTCCTAAGTAGGAATTTAGGCTATGTTAATAAGATCTTTCCTAGTTTAGAATGAACTTGTTTCTGTACCTCCACTAGCGGGCTATGAAAGCCCAGGAATGAAAAGTGTTGGTTTTGGGGTGGGGGGGGGGAGTTGTGTTGGTTTTTTTTTTGTTTGTTTGTTTTGGTCAAGAATAGAATGCTGGTAGTACTCAAGATGTTTTGGGGGAATATCCCCATTTTGCTTCTAAGATGACACTGGCGAAACATTGATTTTCTTTGAGACAGAAGAGAGGCTTTCAGGTTATACTGGCACTGCTGGGAATATTTGTCAGAATATATCTGAAAGAAGCTGGTCTGTGTTGCTGAGTTAAAGGCAAGAAGAGTTTAGGGAATTGTAGGTGGGTAAACTGAAGACTGAGTAAGTGTTTTCAGCTGAGAATTAATATTAGGTGAGGATCTTTTGCCATGAAAAACTAGAAAAATACAGCACTCAAAGCAAATGAAAGATAAGGAATTCATGAAATGAAGAAGATTAATTCAGTGAGGTGAACTCAGACATCATCTGAGCTGGAAGCTTAAGAACATAAACCATTAGAGAGCAATGGAGCCTTCATGGAAAAGCAGGAAATCTTAAGGCACCTGGCTGGAAGAAGAGTCTAGTTATGCTTCATCTAGCATTGAATCAGCTGAGAAAGGGTGAACTCACTGAAGAACCACACAGGATATATATGTCCGTCTTCTTTTATATGTGCATATACTATATATATACATTTAAAGGACACAGTATATAGTATAAAAGATATATACTGTTGTAATAAATCAGCTGAGACTCCGTTTTCTTCATGGAGAAAAAAGCCCATTCTTAATTCACATAACTCATTTTATACAGCAACACCAATTGGATAGTAGTTTTCGTACTACTTCATCTAGGTGATTTGTGTTACATGCCAAGATTCAGGTGTTTAACTTTTTCCTTTGTGGAGTCTCATGGGATGTATCTATTGTTTACACAGGTGCACTTGTTTTTTTTCCCCAAGAATAGGCTATTGTGTTAATGAACTTGTTTTACCTAAGATTTTTTTGCATGGGAACTTGCAAGTTGCACTTTGAGAAAGCGACAGGCTAGCTAAGTAATTCAGCAGAGCAAGGCCTGATTTCATAAGGCCTTTCTTTTATAACATCTTTTACCCTACATTACATTACAACAATGTATCTGGTATCTGTTTATACTCTCACTTTTGCAGGCGACAGACTATACTGCAAGTATGGCTGCTAAAACAATGTTTCTCTTTGTAAAATAGATACAACCTTTTCCAAGAACAGGAATTATGATCTGGAGCACAAACTTTCCTTTGCTTGAAAAGTAGAGTGTTGGTGTCTTTATTACCAATAAATAAAAACTATATTACCTCTGCATTTGCACAGAATCATAAAATATTATTTATCTGACTCTGGGTAAGGTAGGGAACAACAGATGGGCCAAGTCTTGAAACTCAGATATAAAATGTCATCCACTGATGTATTTAATAGCATGGTTTTATTTCTTATATGCCAGAACCTTGTTTGTCTAAGAAAGAATGCTATCAGCCTCCATTCTGGTGTTAATTTGGAGGAAAAGAACACCTTTAGTAATGTCAAGTAGATTCTAGTAAAATACATTGTTAATTGCCAAATAAGTTTGAAAATAATGAAGTGAAAGAGGTCTTCAAAGGACTTTTCCAAGAATGTTGCTACGTTCTTGCTCAAAATAGGGGCGTGAATATGCTTTTATTTCATCTGATGAGGGAGGTTTGAGAGGAACTGGAGTGATAGTTGTGACTAACATGGCAAAATGTTTGATTTTGTGACCATGTCTTGGCATGACCATGATTTTAATCTGTCGCTATCAAAAGGGATCAGCAGGGTGTCCTTTTAAAAGCTTTGGCAGTAGCAGTCAGAATCTTCTGTAATGAACTCCAAGAGCTTCTAGTGCTGCTCATCCTTCCAGCCTGACAATGAGATACTCTAAGATTTTATTCTTACTTGCTACCATCGAGAGATTTGTGCCTCACACAAAAAAGGAAAATTAATACTTTTTCACCTCATACTCTGAAGCATTTCCTAGGAATGATTCCATCAGTCATGATTTGGCTGATGTTAGATTACCAATTTTCTCCAGTGTATTTGTCTCAGTGCATTTCTCAGAAGAATAAAATTTTCTCAAGAGTAAGCCTGACACAGCCCACCAGAGCCCAAGCTAGCTCTTTGGAGGCACACTGGCACCATGCCAGGTGTGGGAAACTGCCCCAGATTTCCTGGAGGCAAAACCCCTCGAGCAAGTAGCTCTTCAGCAGGGTCCACATCTAGGATTTGATAAAAAAGGCAAGGGAGGCTCCCACGGTGGGAGGATTCAGAGGCAAAACACCTTCAACGCCTGTGCTCAGGATTAAATAGGGGGCAGATCAGGGGGCGGGTACAAACAATTTACCAATAAGGGATCCTTAGGAGAGGAGTGGAGGGCAGGGTCTCACAAGGGTTACAGCCAATGAGGGGAGCATGGGGAGAAGAAAGGCTCACAGGGGCCAATGGGGCATCGAGTAATAGGGGATTTCCAAAGGGGTGGAACAACTAGGGATTGGCCCAGGGGAGGACTGACTGCTGGAAAAAGGGGCAGGACAAGGAAGGGTCTGGAACAAGGGGCAGGGTTACAATGATGGACAGGGGGCGGGGCAGTTTCAGGGGTGGAAAAAACCTGGGGACAAACCAACAGGGGAAAACATAGGGGTACATAGGAACAAACCATTATAGCAATAAACTGAGTAAAATAAACATGCGCTGCAACATAGGCAAACTAAGAAATACTACTATATTTATTGTTTAGAGAAATGCTCTCAAGACAGCTGAGGAATGAGAGATTAAAAATATAATGCAGTTTTTAAAGTTATTATGAGAAACTTGAGCCCGAGTACTGGGCAAGAGTGCAGCATTCCCTTTTTCAGCCAGGCAGTTCAGTTCCAGAAGGACTCATTGAATGCCAGATAATGCTGCTGTGATTTTATAGCATCTGAGGAACTTGTCCTGTTGGTTTGCAGTCAGTCAGTCATTGTTTCAGGGGTGACTGCCTGAAGTCTTCCCTCAATTCATATACTCATTAATTAAGAGGTTTTAAGAGTGCCTTCTCCATTGTGACAGCTCGTCAGAGAAGGGTTCTCTCTTCAGGCATATCTCCCTTCTTCAGAAAGATGGGATGAAAACAAGTTTAGATTAAAAGGGCTTTTATTTTCTTTCTCTTCCTTCAGAACCTGAAGTACTAACCAGCCTTGATAAATGGGTAGGACTCATTACATCGAGAGCCCTGGAGCAGGTGGCTGGAACAGGCATGTGTTGATAGGTGTCTTTGTCAAATTATTTAACTGTTTTTAATCTCAGTTTGTCCCCTCTAAAACAGCAGGGTAAGGATAAAGTATTTAGCCTTCTTTATTATATTTATCATTAAATTACCAAAAGTGTTTGCAGTGAGCATATGTGTGTCCTGAGTTATTCAAGATTTTTGGTTTGGGTTTCTTTTTAAAATTTTCTTCTGTGTTAGAAAAAAATCATATCCATAGAAAATGACTCAAAGATAGTGTAGGGTGGAGAGCCTGGAGATGGCTCTGGATGAATCTCCAGCCAGTGGAGAAAGCTGCTTGGACTGAACAGCAGTTTTCAAGAAATAGGCTAAAAATGAAGCAGGCAAATAGCATCACAACCATGCACCCAGGGCAGAGAAAGGGCTAGACCTCAAATAGTATTGAAATTCAGTAAGGACATAGAACATGCATCATTTTTCCTGCCTTGTCTATCAAGACTGCTTTCTTACTCATTTGCATTTAATGAGTACAGCCTTAGAAATATTGCAGCATAAAAACCAAGACACCTTCAGTCCTATGGCAATTAAATGTTCATTAACAAATTGGTATCTCCTCTTAATTCACTGTTGCCATGCATGAGCAGCAGGTGAATGTATCATCTGGCTTGTTATGATAGTGTTTAAAAGAAATGTCACCTCTACTTTTCAACTAATTTTTCTCGTTAGGTTTTGAATACAAATGAAGCATTAAGCTTGCCTGCAACACTTCATGGGGCTGAGCAGTGGAAGAAATCAGGTGAATTTTCAAGCCAGTTTAAGTTTCCTATGGGTTATAAAGGTGAATAGAAGAGGGATATGAATAAAAACTCATTTATTTTGTGAAGTTCCTCTGTTTAGCTGGTGATCCCTAGGCCCACTTGATCTTCAAACAATATCTGTATGGAATTGCACAGGGAGATGAATATCAGAAACTGCTATGGAAAATTCAAGCTCATAATTGTGTCTGTTCAAGGAACCACAAACTACTGCAGAAGTGAATGTGACTATAAATATAAATATAAATATATGGCTATAATTCAGCATTATTGTACTATGTGTCTGTAGATGTTTGTTGGCCTAGAATGTAGACTATACAATGCCTGAAAACTTTGGTCCAAAATATAGTGTGATGTATAAAATAAGACATCATCCAAAAAATGAAACAGGCTGTATCTTAAAGATACAGATGAAGTGAAGAACAGGTTAAAAAATCTACTATAGGTTTTTAGATACACTTCATTGCCAATCAGGTGCATCAGTCACAGCTTGCCAGCTGTGTTTAAAATGAACTCTTTTAACCTAATAGTCCATGTGCTGTAGCTGCTGGGAAATGGTAAATGAAGTAGTGAAATCTGCTATCTTTCTATTGAAAGCCGATATTTTAATATCAATTCTTACTACACTCATGTCATTGTTACTGCAATGAATGAAAAAAAAGAACAAATCCTAATTGGTTTAAAATCACATTAGTTTGACAGCCTTGATCATTGGAGAGCTGCAAATTAATGATTTACAAGCAGTTAATTTATTCCTTCTGGGAAGATTTGAAAACGATTGTTTTCTAGATTGCAATCTATTAGGATTTGGCTAAGATTAACATCTAAAATTAATGACTTTGCTGTAGAGATGTATTAGTATTTGGTGTGATTATGTATATACTTAAAAATCAAAGAAGAGGTGACATTTGAAGATATTAATTTACTAATTTGTCTTCCAGAAAGGAATGAAAGCTTCTCCTGCAGGGACAGCAAGCCACAGTGGCAATGGCACAGAGAACATGGCTGTAATGGAGAGAAATTTCCACTGCTTTCCTCCAGGGGTAAAATTCAGGTGGATGAGATGGAATACCTGCACTTGGGACTCTAAGTCACAGAAATCTTTAAAATATGGCTTTAATTATTGGATCTTGCTGCTACTTTGTCTGGGAGGGTTGGACAGCAGGGAACAGTGTGAGCTTCCTGCTGCTACAATGCCCGGAGAAGTGGATTTCTCAGCCCCTCATAAAATCATGAGGCTATCTCCTCTGAGGATGGGATAGATGCAGTGAAAGGCCTTGATAGGACAGTTATTTAACTCAAATTGTGTTATAATGGACCAGTTCAAGAAAAGCTATGCTGGACAGAGGATAAATAGCTGCAAGTATTTGCAAGATTTTTTTAAAAATAAAGGGTGTTCATCAAACAGTAACTGAAAGAACTGGAGCATGCAGCAAACAGGCTTCATAACTCACATCATTGTCCCTCTATTTCATTGCTATCTCTACCGAATGGTAACAGCTTTGTTGAATCATCAAAAATTCAAGAATCCCAAAGTAAGAAAGCAAAACCTTAGAGAAGGAAATTTTTCTGTATTCTTAAGTGTTGAACTTCAGCAGGCATCCAAATAAAATCCCCAAGGTCCTTAAAAGACATTAGACAGACTAAAGATGAATCTTGTTCTTGCCTCCTTGTGCTGCTAAAATTGTTGCTGACTATCAAGATCATTGCTTCACCTTTTCTGCTTATATCTGGTATAATTGAATTCTTTAGTCTCTGTTTTTGTCATGGAGTCGTGACAATTGCCTTTAGTTTTTATTGTCTTATGACTACAAATGAAGGAAGTAATGGAGGATAAGGTGCTTGAAAGAAATAAATATGTTGCATAAGTACAGAGATGAATAGGAAAGAAAGATTTTGAAAATGAGGTAAACATGGAATGATAGTGGAGTATAAGATTCTTTTAAATAAATGTTAATCCATGTAAATTTGTGTGGCAAAACCCCCACTGGATTAAATAAAAAAGAAAACCACAAACAGCAGCAGATCAGAACCAAATCCCAAGTGTTCCTTGCTATGCATAAATTATTATTTAAAACTTCTGAGAAGACAGTGGCGTAAATAGAATTGACTTCTGAGAATATTGACATGGCTTAATTTACTTGCGTTCTATCTGTAATTGAAATGGGGAGGAAGAACTTCTCATACTGATTCCCTAAAGGGCCTATAATAAATGCAATTACTCAGATTCAAAGTCATGTGCTGATGTATGATTTTAGCATTGTTTTTAGATGTCATTGATTGTTAATTATTTGTCTGGTGTGATACAGGTGTAAAGCATAACTCCAGTTGAAATGATTGGTATTTTTCCATACATGTTTTCATAACTTCCTTGATAAAATGTTTTAACAGGAGCATCTGAAAAAAGCCACTTAAAAGGTACTTCTCAGAGATCCAAGATTTACCCTGAATTTTTGGAACCATATGGAAGATATTTATGATCCTGAGACTTGTAAACTGATTCAGAAATAGAACAGAAAAGTTCTTTAGACTTTTGCTGTAATTATTGCATATGAGAAGAAGTCATTTTACAAATTGTTTGATTTTACTTTGTTTGTTTCAAGTGGAAAGTTTGGACTTCTGAGGTCTTTTATATAGTCTGTGTTGCTTGATTTGCAAACAGGTATTGATGCCAAGATACAAAGCAATGAGCTATCTCTGTTAATGTAATGGTGGATTTTTAGAGTTTTTGCATTTTTTACTCCATGTTACTACAGTAGTTTCACGATTATAAGCCGCACCTTTTTCACTGAAGAATGGACCCTACACCACTGGTGCGGCTAATCATCACGTGCGGCTTATTTATGGACAAATCCCAGCAAAATGCCAACTCGGAAGTGAGAGCCGGCCGGGGAGAGACCTGCCACGGAGCCGCAGCCGGCCGGGGAGCTGCGACCAGGCGGGCTGGGGGCAGGTGGGGAGTGGGCTTTGTGCCCCGGCGGCGCTGCCCCCGCACCCCGGCAGCGCCCCCCCCACCCCCAGCGAGCCCCCACGCCCCAGCGGCGCCCGCCGACAGCGAGCTCCCGTGCCCTGGCGGTGGGCGGGGCAGCGGGGCCGTGGCAACCGGTGGTGCACAGGCTCTCTGCCGGGGGGCGTCGGCACTCGCTGCTAGCAAGCTCCGTGGAGCAGGAGAGGGCTCGCTGTCGGCGAGCTCCACGGAGCAGGCGGGGACCCACTGCCGCTGGGCTCCACGGCCAGGCGGGCTGGGGGGAGGTGGGGAGCGGGCTTCGTGCCCCGGCGGTTCCACCCCCGCGGCGAGCCCCCGTGCCCCGGCGGCGTCTCCCGGCAGAAAGCCCCCGCTTGCTGCGGTGCCCCCCCGCAGTGAGCCCGCGCGCCGCCGCTTGCCACAGCCTCGCTGCCCCGCTGCCCCGCCCACCGCCGGGGTGCAGGGGCTCGCCGCCGGGCTCTGCGGAACAGGCGGGGGACACACCGCTGCCTGGCTCCGCCGAGCAGGGGAGGGCTCGCTGCCGGCGTGTGCGGCTGAGCAGATGGGGACCCGTG
>VRYO01000617.1:1204839-1218361 GCA_009812075.1 Sialia sialis | reverse complement strand
AACAAATACATATTCATAATACCAGCCCCTCCCATCCCCTGCTTCTTATGGTAATTAGCTTGAATAGCTATTAAGCATGCGTGGTTGGCGTCTTAAATTAAGTCTGGGGTCATTTTTGTGGGGAGGGGTCTTAAAAGGAGGAAGTAAGGCGAGTCTTCCTCACCCTGACCTTTTCTGTTAATGACAATACAAATGGCTTTTGGGGCAACTCCAGTTTTGCAAAGAATGAGTTTCTGGTTGCAATTGTTCGTATTCGTTGGGCCTGCCTACTAGTTTCATCCTTTCCCATTGCAAGCACAGCTGAGCAAACATAAATTGACAGGCAATCAATTATTTAAGTTTCAGGTAACTATCTCAATCCCAGTTTCTTCTAACTTGTAACTAAAATCTTAATTTTTTTAAGATTAGTGTTTCATAGAAAATAAACACTAAAGGTCCAGCAGACAGGAACATTTGCCAGTGCCCTACTGAGTTCATGTCTCAGCTTCCTGGCTCATGTTTAGTTCTTTTGACTATAACTTGGTATGGTTTGGCTCCCCCTCCCACAGAAAGCTCCCTACTCTAGGATACCATCCCTGTATGGTAACACAGTATGTTCCCATCCTTGGCAGGGGTTGTGATGAAGCAGATTGAGCACTTTTTGAATCTGTGGAACTGATTTAAGGAACATTATCTTTTTAGGTACTATGACAGTAATTTATACTGTTAATGATTCAATACAAGGAAATAAGTTTCCCAGATTGTAGTTGGAAAGCAAGAGGACATTGTCTCCTCAAGATCTTTTAATAGTCCAGTTATCAGATTAGCAATCTGTTAGCAGCCCGGACTGTCATGAGCAGAAACCTACGCACAATATGAGCTGTCATTTGTTCTTAGAAACAGAAAGAAAATGAAGAAAAAGAAAAAATGTTGTCTCAAATAGTATTAAAGTTACCTTGTAACACTGGAGCTATGCTCCATCATCACCAGGATCCAGGAGGGCCATAGATAACTGCACTCCAAGAGGAGAGCTGGAATAAAAGGAGGCTTAAAACAATCCAAACCAAAAATTCTAAAAGAAAGGAATCCTTTGGCATATCCTTGAGCTCCTGTAGAGAAAACAAAAGAAGTAGCATGAACTGTGCTTTCTGAGACTTAGGGTCCCCAATACTATCAGAGTGAACAGACCAGAGAAGTAGCATGGAATTTCTTTAAACTTTGTTTACCTGAAAGCATTTGAAATGCAAGAGCCTTGCTACTAGCACAGTTCTGTTTTTCAAGACTGTATCTTACTTTCTAGGGGGTTTTGTTTGTTTTGTTTTGTTGTTGTGTTTTGTTGGGTTTTTTTTGTTGGTGCCAGAATCCCTGACATGTTGACTTTATGTCACACTATGGTGAGACTTGAGTAGAATGTGGGGTTTGCTGGTTAACTCTGGGGGAAATCATTCAAACTATCTTTAGCAGGTGAGCCCTGCTGGAATATTGCCAAATATCTGAAATGCTTGGTACAGCAGCTGAAAAGAGGTTGGAATTGGAGACTGTCAGCAGAGTCCCCCATATTAATTATTTATTTCTATCTCAAAATTATCTCTGTAAAATGAACAGAAGTCCAGCAACATCTTCTGCCTCTGTCAAAAGCTGGTTTTGATTCATGTTTCTAGAAACTTTATTTCACAAGCCCTCTTGTGTTTCATTTACATAGTCAGTCTTGGCTACTCCCTGCAGATCAAAAAATAAGTAAGATGAATTTATCAAATACTTATTTTTCTACTCCTATATATTCATTGTGAACAATCAGTTTTTTAAACACTTGCAGAGGTGATATGAAAGTCTTTTGCAGAGTCCACAGTTTGAAATAGGGCACAGTGAGAGTGACTCTTTCATCTGCTAGAAAAACTGTATTAGGTCTATGCTTTTGATAACAACCAGAAGTATTCCGTAGGCTGTGTAATTGATCCTTCTTCCCACTTCCTTAGATGATAGCTGAGATGTTTTATTTTAGAATGGCTTTGTGGTAAAATAAACTCAGTGAGAACTGTAAAACCTGTAAGAAACTTTAAAGAACTTCTACAAAAAATTTTCTTTTTCAAAATCTTTGTTGTCTGTATGCTGTCACTCCATGTGGCTGTCACAGCAGAAGGAATTTTCCTAATATATGATGGTGTTGCTTTTTAGCTGTGGTGAGATTTAGTGCGCACTGACTCAGGTGATCATACACAGCTCTCTGTGTTAGTGAGCAATACCTAGAAAGTCAATTTCCTCTGCTAGTTTACAGCTGGATGATTTTCCTATATCTCTGGAAACAACTGATATGACAGAATGGGACTGAAAAGAAGCAGTGTATATTAATTCTTAAATCTTCTTCATTTCCTCAGCCTCCCACGGGAGGTTTCATATTAGCTCTGTGGTTTTCTAAGCTGTACTTTCACATCTCTCCATACTGCAAACTGCATGAGATGGATTGCTGTGAATTGGGAATGATCTGGACACCTCACTGTCCTTTTACAGACAAATGTGACTAAGATAAGTAAATAAAAGTCAAAGAAGATGAAAAATTTTAGGACTGTTTTATTTCATGAGGAACAGAGCTCAGATAAATTTTTTTAGTAATTTACATTTAAGGTAAATATTGCAAGTCAACATTTCTGGGTTGAAAATTACATGATTCTTTAATTTCTGCTACCCATTAAGGATATTTAAGCTTTCAATATTTTTGCATAAGCAAATATTTTTAATTGGACAGAATACTTTGAATTATGGAAAAACATTGAATTGGACTGCGCTAAGTTGCCATGACTGATGCCTCTAGCAGGGAAACAAGAGCAACCAGCTGACATTCTGGGATATGGTGATGCGGAATGGTTTGACTTGGTGCCCAGTGTATTCACCCCTCTCAAGTGCTTAGCAATGTTTTCTAGTGCAAAAAGCAAAAATAATCTCCCTCGGATGCTTCCATGCAGGAAGTTGTTTGATTAGTCTGTTCATTTCCTGTGTAGCTGTTAGATAACTAAGAAAATTCTCTTGGTAGTTATTTTCCAAACTTGTGTGGTATTACAATTCAGTCACCCAGTGACTGAAAAATTCTGGCAGAAGACTCATTTCATTACTGTAGGCTTAGAAGAAATTAAATTAAAGATGCCAGGCTTTCACTGAAACATGTAAAATATGCATGAGCCTACTGAATTTACTAAGTATGGAAATTTACCCAAGTCAAACTAAAATAGCCTGTTTTGATGTTTGTCTCAGTGGTCTTTAAGTACATTCGTATCGCACTGCACTCCTGATAGCCAGACTGTCATTCACACTATTAAATACAGAGGTCAGGATTATTTGCTTGTAAAAAGTGACTCAATTAAATTTCCTCTCATAATGCATTTTTGGTTTGGCATTATGAAGTTCTATTCAATATTAGGAAAACTGCTTTGTTATTCTTGTTAATACTACCATGATGTCTAATTTTATTTATCTGTAAGCATTTCTCAGATTTCCCAGAAGTATCTGGCAAAAATTTAGCCCTTCTTTACTGCATTTGAAATGTCAGTGAGGCAGAGGCTGAGGTACAAGACTGGTTTGGCAATGTGAGTGTGTGAGGATCTGTCTCCACCCAGATTTCAAACTGCTGTTTATGTTCAGTGACCTTGAAAAAGGGTGCAGTAACTGCAGTCAGTGGGAAAACAGAAAAAACAATCCCAACAAACAACCCAGAAACCATTATGTGCATTATTGTTAAAAACTACTTTTCTTTAAGAAAGGGTATTTGGTCTAGAAAGATAAGAAGAAAGGCTGCCAGGAAGAGCCTGCTTAATAGCAATGAATGGTAAGTTGTTTCACCCAATATATCATTTGCAGTAACCAGCTATGACCAATGTTTAATTTACCAGTTTATCCAGAGCATCTCCTGGGGTAGTATTTGAAAAAAGACAGTAGTGTCCCACTCTGAGGCAGCTGAGTTTAATGTTTCATACCTCAGAATGTAAACCATGATGTATTTATGAGCCAATGGTGTAGATGACAGGAAGTAGATGTTGTCAGAAGGTCATTCAGCTGGAAACCATGCAAATAATAGGTGATCAGACCAGACAATTTTACCAGACAACTGAAGTTTTATCTACTGACTGGATGTACATTTAAACATTTTAAAGTGCTTTTTCTTCAAGTGGATGAGCAAGAATATAAATGAAGAGTGAAATACAGATGTTCAAATATATATGGCTTATTAATTAGGTGTATTGCAACAGCTTTCAGTGGGTCTCAAGTGTGCAAATAACAATTTAAAATGAGGATTTTAAAACAAAATTTCCCGTTCTTTAAACATGACAGTCTTCTGTTCTACATCATTTAATTCAGTAATAAAAAATCTACATTTTAAAAATCATTGCTTTTCTCACTTCCCATGAGCAGAATACAAGATCTTCTTTTCACATTTAAATTACTTAATAAGCTTTATTGCAAAATGTAACACTGTTCTTTGATTCCAAATGAATAGATCCCTATTATCTCAACTTTTAATGAGAAGGTACTGTGTGATTTTGACTAGAAAATTTCAGTATGCATGTGAGCTTGAAGGAGGAGGGAAGAAAAGAAGGGAAGGTCAGAGGAATCTAAATAAGTTTGCCATTAAATCTTGAAAAGTGAAATACTGACTAGGTTCCAGCTGCCTGTTTGGCCATAAATGTACCCATCTGTACCAGGATGTTAAAATGTCCTTTCAAGACTGAAGGAGACAGCAGTTTCTGAGTATGGGCAGTGGGTGAGTTATATGCCAGGTACCTTCCACTTCTCTCCAGAGCCAGAAGGAAGGAAAACACGAGCCCACTGCACTTGACTTTTATAGCGCGGGTGTCTCACCACTGACACTGAGAGAATTTAATGATGTCACTATCAACAGTAGTCATGTTTCTCCAGTCACGGTATTCCCAGAAACAGCACAGACCTTGCAATACCTCTGTTACCTTAGATGTCTCTGTATGTTTTTATATTTGTTTACATTTGTTTAATACAAGAAAAGCTCATATTATAAAAATTATTGGATTACAGCAGATAAAGATAGCATTTATTATTATAAATAATGAGGGAGAAATGTTTTAGAAGAACTTGTGTTTGCTGTCAAAATGCACACTCTATAGAAATTAGCTTTCACCTGTTTTTGTAGTTGAAGCTTCAACCATATTTAAAAAGTTATGAAAAACCTGAACCATATTAAGACAAAAATGTAAAAACCCACTCAAAAAGCAGAATAGAGAAAAAAAGCTGTAGGTATTAAAAAAAAATTAAAACCCCACCCTATATCAAAACAATAAACTGTAATAAACCAACCATTTAAAAAATCAACTTTGTTTAATAAAACAGCTGTCAAAAAAGAAACCGGATTAAAAAGTATAGAAGTAAAAACCAAAGGTCTTTAAAAAAAAAAAAAGCGGCCTTAAAAAGAGGAAAAATTAACCTTATTAAACCCAACCATCTAAAACTCCAAATGAAATAGGAATGACTGTTAAGAAAATATCTGTTAAGAAAATATTAGAAGTGTGATATTGTTGGAGGTTAGAGTTTTTCTTTCTTTTCTTAGGAAATTTTCTCTCATTTGGTGCTAAGAGATGACAACTACGGAAACTGAAGAGACAGAAGAAATGGCCAAGGTGGGGGGAAGGGTGCGGCTGACTACTCTCTTACCTGAGCGGCTTCCTCTTGGGAAGGCAGAGATACAATGAGGTTTTGGTTGTGGGGTGAGGGACTGGGCTCAGCCCTGAGATTTCTCTGGCTCTCAGCATCAGAGGAGAGTCGAGCTGTTGCTTACCGCGGGGAGAATCCAGGACCACCACGGAGCCCAGCTCTATTGCTTCTTCCTCACTCTGAGCAAGCCTTTGCTCATCGAAGCAGCTGTTGGACTGGGACCTTATCTGACCCAATCTGACCGGAAAGGACTGTCGCCATTTATTGGGATGCCCCAGGTAGCTCCCCGCTCCTTCGCGGAGGGCGTGTCATCCAGCTGGTGCCACAGCTGCTATGGAGAAGGCCAGCTGCTGCTGCCCAGCCCCGCTGCTTTCTGCTGCTGCCTCGGGCTCTTTTCGTTAGACTCTAACCCAGTACCCTGTGTCCACCTGTAATAAATTTGAACTCACACTTTTACAGAGTTGCAATGCCAATGGGAATTTATTGATTAAATGAGCAAGCAATAGCAGGCAAGTACAGCGCTGGGTGTGACTGGGGAGTCCCTGCCCCTATGCAGTCAGTAACAAAAGTTGAATTCTCAGTCCTTTTTATCCTCTTATTCTTCGGTAAAGATGTCAGTCTTCCGATGTATTTTGTGGATGCACACCTTGTTGTTAGGGGGCGTTCTGTCTTCTGGTGGTCGTGGGAAAAGGCTCAGTGTTTCTTCCTCAGCTTTTGAACAATGGACTAAAAACAACTTTTCCAAATATGGTTAGACAACTTTTCTGACAAGCTCAGGGGCCCCAACATGACAGCTTTATGGTTTCCTGCTATTTACACAATTTTTATAAATTGATGAACAAATGTTTCATGCAAGTAATTTATTACACACCTGACCCCTATAGTTCCTCCTACCCCTGCGGAGTCTTTGCTGCACTTCGTTTGCCACCGCAGGGTGTGCTGGCCTCTGCCATTCCAGCCGCCCCTCTGAGGCTCCTGCTGCTGCCCCTGGGGGTGCAAAGGAGTCCCCTTTTCCATCTCTCCCGCCTGCCATTACTCCATGCAGAGAGGCAGCCAAGCTCATTCCACAGCGCCCCCTGCAGCCGCGGGGGAATCCTCGCACCTGCCCTGCCTGGCCGGGAGCCACCAGCGCCCCTGCTGGCTGGGACGAGAACTGCACCCAAGAGGAGAGGCTTGACAGCTGAGACAAGGCTGGTGTTGGGTTTCTGCTTTTGTTTGTTGTTGCTGCCGTTGTTGTAGTTTGTTTGCCTTGTTATACACATACATACTAGTAAAGCATTGTTATTCTTTTTCCCATGTCTTTGCCTGAAATCCCCTTAATTTCGAAGTTATACTAATTCAGAGGGAAGAGGGTAATATTTTCTCTTCCAAGGGAGGTTCCTCCCTTCCTGGGCAGACACCTTTCAAACTAAGACAGCTATATATATATAAAGTACACATATATGTATATACATATAAATAAGTTCTCAAAAAAGCAAAAATAGAAAGTAAAATCCCTACTGTATAAGCAACCAACCATATCAAAATTAACTGCACTGAAACAACCACATAAAAAACCCATGGTACTGAAAACCAACTGTATTGAGAGTATCCATTAAAAAACTCAACTGCAATGTAAATCAGTTTAGTAAAGTATTTATATAAAACATGACCAGGTAAAAAGTCCATTCTGTAAAGCCCAGCTTTTTAAAAATGCAGCCCTATAAAAACAAATGGTAAGAAAATTCAACGATATAAAACCCCAATTGTAATATAAAACCAAGGCATAAATCCCCAACAATATAAAAAACTAACCATATCAAATAGCACATATATAATGAAAAACAACCGTGTAAAAAAACCCACTGTAAAAACACCTATAAAAAAAACTGGTTCAGAACCAACTGTGTAAAAGCCAAACATATTTTAACCAACTGTGCAAAAACCAATAGTGGGAGGTGGGGGAGGGGACGGGGGGAAGTGCAAAAACACGGGGGCAAATAAATAATCTAAAAACAACCATGTAGAACCAACCCTAACTGTATTAAACTAGACTGCAAAAAAAAGCTTGTCAAAACCAACTTTCTTAAAACCAAATGTGCAAAAGCCAGCTGGTAGAAAACCAACTATAGTAAAAACAGCTGTGTAAAAAGCAATTGTCTAAACCCCAAACATAAAAACCTGACAATACAGTATGAAAAACTAACAGTACAAAAACTAAGTATATTATAATGTGAAAGCAGAAATAATCAAACACATTAAACAGCCAAAGTATAATGAACCAACTATATAAAGAAGGCCAACCAAAAACCAGTTGCATAAAACCCAAAAGTATAAAACACACTAGTGGCAGAAATACAATTGGATGCCAGAACCCAGTTATATTACAACCTGACTGCATCAAAAACCAATCACATTAACTACCAACGGTATAAAAGCAATCAACTGCAATAAACCACTCAGGTAGAAATGCCCAACTGTATTTAAAAGCCAAAATGTAGTAAACAAATTATTTTAAACCCCAAACTCATTAAAATAAACCATACCAAAAGATTAATTGCCATAACAATCACTGTAAAAAAAAGGAACTTTTGAAAAATCTGCTATCTATAGAACCCTCACCAAATTAAAGCCAACTGTGTAAGTGTAGAAAAAAAAAATTAAGAAAACAAAAGTTTTAAAATATGCCACAAAAAACCCCCAAAAATCTAATGATATGCAATCATAAGAAGAACCAAAAACATAAAAACAACTGTATAAAAAAATTATAAAATATATAACCAGTACAAAATATTAACTCTAGAAAAATCCAAAATTTAAAAAAAACCAAACTACATAAATGATCCAATGTATAAAGGCCCAACTTTTTGTATAAAACAGTAGTTGGAAAAATATATATAACAAACTGTCTCTAAATTGAACCATTAAAATCCCAACTGTATAGAATTCAAAAGTATTATATTAACCAAACCTTATAACTAAATTAAATAATCCTCATTATATACCCCAAAAGTATAAAACTCCACCACCAAATAAGAAAATACTTACTGGTGTTCTCCTTCTCTCTGATCTTTCCAGGTCAGAAATTAAATTAAAGGTGTGGTAATTTGACATTCACCTCATGGTTTTCAGTATGCTTAGAAGTCCCATCCACAGCCCATTGGATTCTTTCAATCCTGTTGGTCCAGTCAGGCCTCGTTCTGCTGTTAGATTATTCTTTAATCAATTATGAACTTGTCTCCTGTGAGCAACAAAAAAATGCAAAATTCTGTGTAGAAAAGCAGTTGTATACCTCAATTAATCTATACCCTAGATTTCATTTAGTTATGAGACTTGACAAGATGAAATATTTATTTAGGGTATTGATATGGTAGCATATTTATGATAGACTGTCAAAACTGACATGGAGCTTATGAGGGCTATTTGACCAACTACTTTATTGGTTTGACACTGTTTTAACCCTTTGAATTCAGCTGAATTTCATTGATTTACAGAAATCAGAGTGAAATCTGAAGACATTATTAATAAAAACAATTCCAATTTTAAAACTGAATGCAGCTGTATCTTCTAAGAGGATTGTACTGTCAGGCTGTGATGCCATTCTGAGTCATGGCAGAGAGGCAACTGGCAGAGCTGTAATTTTACTGCTGAAAATACTGATCCAATTCATTTATAGCATCATAACAGAATCTGAGTATTGGTATATGATATTCTCATGAGCTGAAGTATGTATGATTTAATCTCTAAAAACAATCTAATTAGTAACATTTAATAAAATATTTCCATATGCACATTCAAAATTAATATATGCAGGTTTCATATAGATGCTGTTTCTGGTTTGGGAGTTACCAACAGTATTAGTCTATGGAGTTGTGAATTAAAGCAGAAGCCTTAAAGTGAAATAGGCAGTGAGGTTTATTAGGGTGCTTGGTTGATTGCAAAGGAAGATTCACAGCCTCACTAGGCAGTTTTGTTTACAAATAAGTTTCTGAACAGTTTTGAACAGTTGCTCCTGTTCAGCCCCAGTTATTCAAGCTGTAGCTGTGGAACTGCCAAAGGGCTTGCCTGGCTGAGCTGTGCAGGCATAGTGAGGGCTGAGAGTTTGGCAGATCTGCCTGAGTCTCAGCATTTGTGAAAAAAATTCTGGACTCTCAGTTAAAATAAAGATGAAAGTTGAGGGGAAAAATTATCCGTAGCTTGAGAAATATGATACAAGTCAGTCATCACAGCGTCGTGTGATATCTGATACCAGTTTTATAAAGTAACTTCTCAGCAGAGCCATACTTTACAAAATAAGTCACTTTTTAAGACAGGAGCAGGACATGTCATTTCAGCCGGTGTAACGCATAGTAACATTTAATTTAACGTTTAAAACCCATGTAGTATCATTGCTTTGTGTCAGGACACTAACCCTTCATATTAATGGACTTGGCAAAGAGAAGTAAAGGTGTCTCCACCAGCAAGTAATAAATGTGTGGGGAATAAATTCTGTAGTGACCTGTCATGCAACTCTGTAGTATCAAATATATACAGTAATTTCACACTCATAAGCCGCACCTGGTTATAAGCCACACTTTGGGTAGCCGGGAAGACCACGGAATTTGTCCATAAATAAGCCATACCGGGTGATAAGCTGCATTTTTTTTTTTTTAAAGCAAGGATCCATGTGCGACAAAGTAGCGAGTTACTAACGGAATCGCTCGAGCGCGCGGTTTGGTGTCAGGTGCTCAATTTGCAAACAGTTTTCACAGACAGGGAAAGCCTTTAAACGCAACCCCAGGCACCCTCCCTGTGCCACAGGCCCCGGCACTCCTGCCTATGCGAAGGCGGCGGCAGCTCACTTGTCCGCGCAAAGGTGGCGGCGGCACTCCCTCACCCGTGCAAATGCAGCGAAGCCAGACTGGCTGTACAAAGCCAGCGGCAGCTCGCCGCCCACTCTCCAGTGGCTCCAGCTCACCACCCATCCGGCAGCAGCTCCCTCCCCAGCCAGCTCACACTTCCAGTTGGCATTTTGCCGGAATTTGTCCATAAATAAGCCGCACCTGGTGATTAGTTGCACTTCCAGGATCGGCTCAGTTCTTCAGTGAAATAGGTGTGGCTTATCAGTGTGAAATTACTGTATTTTTCTTAACAGACTGTGTCAGTGATTTAGGAGCTAGTAGAGTATCAGACATAGACAGTCACCTTAGCTGTGCTTTCAGAGTTGACACGGTGAGAATGATTGCACTTGTGTGGGGATTATGTGTTGGGACATAGGCAAAGGTACACAATACACATTTTATGTTACGCCATGCCACTTTCTAAAAAAACAGTCATGTTTCTTTCATTGCTGCATAATTACATTCAGTTAGAGAAACATCTGATTTCCTTCCTAGTGCAGGAAAATTTGTTTTCTTCAAGTCTCAGGCATACTGTTCCCTGATTACATAAACAGATAAAATGTCTCTTGGGAGAGAAAAGTCACTTTGTCAAATAACTTCATGGTGTGTATATGTGTATGTACTCTCCCTCTATCATTTCCATATGACCTTTTCTCTCTTTGCTAATAACAAAAAGTTCAGTTAGTAATTTTCATGCTATAATACCCTCTCCGTTTCTGTAATTCTCCCTAGTTCAGGTAACGAGGACACTGACTGCTCTGACCAGTTTTGGATTTGTTGGCCTGGAAAGGCTGGAGTCTCAATCAAGAAGATACTGAAACCTAGCTGGAACCACCCTGGTGTGGTGCTGTTCCTGTTTAACCAGGGGATGTAGGGATTCTCGAGAGGTCACACTAACCTCGACCATTTTTTGATTCTGTTTTTACATCATGATTTTGTCAGCTTGAGCTCCTCTCAAAGCTTCCTGAACTCATCCTGAGATCAAATCTAGTATCCAGCTGTAGTTGCGAGACCTTGCTGAAATCTTTTACGTTTTTTTTCTTTTTTTTTCCAATGGGAGTTGTCTTTTCCTCTGACCTAAATTTTTATTTCTGAGAAAGATCTTCTGTGATCCTTTTCCAGATGGAAAAAAATTCTACAAAAAATTGGTCATGAGCATATTTAGTTCTAGGAATATTTGCTGGGGGAGGCGGGCATTGAACACTGGTAGTCCAAGTTCAGGAGGGCTTCTGACTTGTGGCAGTCTCCTTTTTTCACATACATGATTCTATCCAGTCTTCTCCAGTGTTAGAAGTTTGGAATAATTCCTGACTTTGAAAACCATTATTTTAGTTTTCCTGACAATTCTTTCCATTGTTCATACTCTGTAAACCTTCAGCCATTTTCTAAGCCACGATACCTCACCTGAAGCATAGGAAGGTACAGTAATTTCACATGTATAAGGCGCACGTTTTTGACTGAAGTTTGGATCCAAACCCAGAAGTGCGCCCTATAATCCAGTGCACCTTATATATAGACAAAGTTTGGAAATTTGCCAACCCAGAAGTCCGAGCCGCACGGCCACACCCCCCCACTGCCTGGCACGGCCCGGGCACGCCCCCGCTGCCCGGCATGGCGCGCGGGCATGCCTCCCTCCCCCCCCACCACACAGGCAGCATGTACTGGGGGCAGGAGTGCGGGGTCCCTCGGTTACTAATTCGTTACTTTATTGCACACTGATCCCCACTTAAAAAAAAAAAAAAGAAAAAAAATGTGTGCCTTATACGCCGGTGCACCTTATACAGGGACAAATTACGGGGACTTGCCGGCAACCCGGAAGTGCGCCTTATACTCTGGTGTGCCTTATAAGTGTGAAATTACTGTACTCTCCTCACCTTGCCACCCAAGCAGAGGAATACCTTGCACTCATTGTCCTGTATTTCTGTTTAACACAGGAAGATCTCTGAGATTTTTTACATGTTATAAGCCACTCAACTGTAACTATTTTCCAGATAAAGTCTTGATGTATCTTTTTCTACCCTCCAAAAAGCAATAACTGAGGCACAGAGAGCTGACACAGAGCTGACACTTTTTCTTCATCTGGGAATGATAGTAGAGCCAATCAGGAGGAGAGCTGTGCAGCACATGCAAGACTATAGCAATTGTCCAGATTAGAAAAAATACTATACTGCCTGTATACAAAAAAAATCTTTTTTCCTGTGGAAGGCATAGGCCCTTAATCTGTATGTGGATAATTATTTGTTGTGTATAGAAATGACAATTATTATAATGTGAAATATGAAATTTTGCTAAAGTAACATTTTTCTGTGCACTTTAAATATGGTATTTTACGTAAGTCAAATGTTCTTGGATGCAGTCAGTTTGAGGTACAGTATAGGAGTTCTGATCTACAGAAGGCATGCTTTAGCAAGATGTGGGCAATGATTGCTTCCAAAGAGATTGCTCTAGAATTAAATTCAATATGTTAAAAATGTAATTTACCATGATACACTTTGTCAGTGACTCAGTGATAAGGGCAGCAGCTGCAAGAAGGTAGGAGATGAGCTTCCAAGGAGTGATGTGTGGGTGCGTGAGGCTGTGTTAGGGAAATGGCTTTATGCACTGAAACGGCAAGATGAAAGAGAATGGTGCTTTTTTGCCTACAAAATGCTGATAATGAAGTGCTATAAAAAATATTAAAAAATTTATTCCTTAGAGACTATCCAGATTTATCTAGAGCATAGTTCTTGTCTGGATTGTAAAAACATCAACAGTGTATTGTTGATGAAGTAAAGAAAAATGCTTCAGAAAATTCATTGAGAATGTTGGGGTTTGTTTTAAATTTAATCTATGTGAAGGCCTACATAGTGGTTGTTTTTTACCTTTATATCTACAGGTAAGCCTAATGACGGCTTCTAGTATTTTGTGTTGATTTGTCACATCCTGATTTTTTGGTAGCCGGGGAGGGCCACAGTGGTAATTTCTGTGAGAAGCTGCTAGAAGCTTCCACCATGTCCAACAGAGGCAATCCCTGG
>VRYO01000617.1:1187439-1203839 GCA_009812075.1 Sialia sialis | reverse complement strand
CCTGCACTGTCAGTGGGAGGGTCTGGGGGGAAAAAGGTGTTTTAAAGGCTTATTTTACTTCTCAGTATCCTCCTTTGACTCTGTTAACAATACATTTACTTTAGATCTTTAAATTTGATCCTGTTTTGCCCTTAGAGTGTTTTTCTCCTAGTCCTTATTTCAACTCATGAACCCTTTGTTAATCCTTTTTTTCCCCCTCTCCTCTGCCCAGCTGTAGCACAAGAGGTCAAGCAAATGACTCTTGTGGATGCCTGGCATTTGACCAGTGTCAAATGACAATATATTTCCAGTATAACATCATCCCAAGATGTGATTAATTTAATAAAGAAGTGGTAGTAAAAAGTAAGAAAATGTAATAAAAAGTATAGTCTAGAAAAACAAAAAAGTAGATTTTTCATTTGGAACAGTTTCTTTAAGGAGATCAAGGAGAAATTTCAGCAAGAGCCAACTTGAGTCATATACTTAAACCTGGCTGAATTAAGGAGAGATGAGGAGAGCTTTCAAATTAGATATATGCTGAAGTACTACTCTGATTCTTTATAAATGATTCTTTTTTCAGAATCAGGCCTAAAACTGACCATACAACAGCAATCATCACAAAACTGCACTCAAAAATAATTCAGATTGTGAGTACAGTCTGTCATCTCCTGACTGGCATTTAGAGGAAAGAGCAAAAGCATTTATTTGAGCTCTCACTGGGGTAAATTTGATAATTGAATCATGGAACCAGAAGAAATGTGCATTTCCAGTGATATTTTCAAAAGTCTGTTTTGGAGTAAGATAAGCCTTTTTAAAAGCTTGAATGTCATTTTTACTGGATATAAGTATTCACTGAGATTCCTGAAGACATTCAAAAAGAAGGATATAGTAATAGTCAAAAACACATTAATTACGGTGAACATGGAACTGTAATGTCTGGCCACTGATTTTCTGCCAATCCAAGTTAGTGTTGTCTGGGCTTTTTCAGAATTCTGATACCTCTGATACACTTTCTAAGTAAGTGAATTAATCTAGTTTCAGTGGAGAAATAGCCATCAAAGAAATTATCTGTTATAAGAAGTAATTGCTAGTCATATGATAGATTTTCAGCAAATGTTTGGAAAGAGAGACTGAAGTGTTCTTTCAGCTGGGAAGGAGTTAGGTTCACGTTATCCTTCAGGTATGCTGAAACCAGTCTCAGGATAAATACTTTGCAAAGTTGTTCACATGGACTGTGAATTCACTGTGCCAGATGAGTTACATGAGGGGAAGGGGGACAGTGCACAGCAAACAGCACCACGTGCAGTCTAGGCTTATGGGAGCTGAGGCTCATACTTTCCTTGAGGAGCTGTCTGTGGAAGGAGGGAGAAATATCATGTACAACAGTGAAACTCAGTTCTGGACTGAATTCAGATTTTTTTTCTCTTCCTTCAGGAATAAGGTAAAAAAAAAAGTCATACATGGGTAAGGTCTCCTGAGGGTATTTGAATCTTAGGCAAAGAAGTAAAAGCCTGCATGGAATAGAAACCAGTTCAATATTTGGACTATTTTCTAACTTGCAATAAAAAAAACTAAATCAAAGAATAAAATTAGTTTTACATTGAATTAGAATAAGTTATAAAGGGATTTATTATTCTCTAGATGGTATCACTGTATTTCTGTTGAGAAGGACTGCAAATGTTCTTTCTCCTGCCATCTCTTTAGTCATCCAATAGTCCAAGTAATGACACTGGGGACTGGAGAAGGGAATGATGGAAGGTGCTGCACAGGTACCAGAAGTTTCCTAAACTCCAGTAATTGTGACAGAGCCTATTACGGACCAGGCAGTCCCTAGAATATTTTGCCAACAGCACTGATGGCAGCAGGAAATGAAGTCCTTGTACATTACCAGAATATTATAGGCAGAAATACTTGTTACACCTAAAAGCAGAGTGTAGCTTGGTCTCCTGTGGGGCTTTTGGCAGGACACCTTGCAACAGAGCTGCTGAGCATCTCCAGTGTTTTCCTTCTCTTTCTCCTTCTGCCTCCCAGGCACCGTTAAACTAAATAATCTTCTGGTTCAATCTGTGCCAAGCTTTGCAGCCCAAAGGCACTGAAGTAGCTTTTAAACCTCACTTAGCTCTTTGGGGAATCTCCTAATTGCACACATGGTACTTCTTAAAAATGGCATTTATTTACAGGTCATACTGTTTTCTTCTGAATGCTCACAAACCATATGTTGCAAAACAAGTATTAGGAAAATTTTTAGAGGCCAGGACCTCCCATGGGAATATGTCTGAAACTAGATCACACGAAAGTGCATTTCTCCACTTTGCCTTAGTGCTAAGCTCCTCAATTTGCAAACATACATGGCAGATAATATCCTACTAACTGGTAGGTATTCTTTGTTGCTGGAATGTCACACTGTGAATTCATCTTTTTAATCAGTGTAAATCCTTGTAGTTTCTTGAAAGGGTGGTAACTTTTAAGAAAAAACGAAAAATAAATTTATTGCAATAACATTTCTCATTATCACAATATGGTTTTTATAAACACTCGGTGCAGTTTTGTGTCAGTTTGTTTTGATGGTTCTAAAATCCTCTTGATCTGGGCACGTATATAGAATGTGAGAGAGATATTCTAAAGAACAATAAGAGACTAAACTTTTGTCTAGCACTACAGCTACTGTCTTCATAAATAATACCAATAATTGGTCTATTAAAACCCCCTGTAAAATTCTAATTAAATTTTGCTTCTGAAGTACCAAGGGTGGTCCTGGAAAAAAGACTATAATTTGTACCAAAAGAATATAATTTGCATTTTCAACTGCAATGTAAAATTAATTTAATTCCATTTCATTTCTTCATATAATTTTTTGTGACATATAAAATTGTTCTTAATTAGAAAGTAAAAATATCTAGTAAAAGCACACAAGGCAGTTAATCTCATGCCATCGTATGGCTGTTTGTCAAAGTTTTCATTAGCTTAATCAATATTTGATGATGCAGAATTATTTTCCTCTCATTGGTTGGTTTTGCAGCCTTGTGATTTTACAGAAATACCCATAGTATGCTTGCAAGACTAATTTCTTGGCACAGGAAATTAATTTCTTTACCAAATTAATGAGTAAATCAGGACTTTTCCTTGAGGATAAGAGGCAGTAGGGAGATTAGTATATTTCCTTCATGTGAAAAATAAGGGAAAATGTAACAAATCAGTTGCAGAAATTCCAGAAAAAGTCAACTAGACTTAAAAGCCTGAGACTTAGTTTTACTTTCAAGAACTTGGAGAGTGAAAAAGTCCGTCCTCAAACTCCATTTAGAATGGGTTAAGTGTCTTAACTGTGTCTTTTTTAGAGCACCAGCACTGAGAATGTCACTTCTGGCCTTGCTGCATAAGCCTCAGCCACCCATATTTGAAGAGAGAGGGCAGTTGTTACCTACCAGGGATAGCTATCACCTTTGGGATAAAAATTCTTTTGGTGATAGCAAACATAATCTTAGATTTTGCTAAATTCCAAACTGGTAGGCACTGGTTTCCTCCTACCAATTGTGTGTTGTAGTCAGCTGAAATAACAGCTCAATGCACAAAGCTCTTACAGCAACATGTCAAGGCAAAGGACACATGAGTTCAAATACTACAGCTCTGGAAAATGTGTAGAAGTAAATTTTTTCTCCCAGAAAATTAGACTTGGTCATTAAAACGTGACCCCATAATGTCCTTCAATCTGGTCTGCAGATCTGGAGCTAATGCTGTAGATTCCCTGAAAAACAAGTGCAGCTCTAAGTTAATTGCCAATGAGTCTGTTCAAGCACTGTCATATGGATTTTGTAAAGTGCTTTTATATATTTAGCTTGGCATATGCTAAACTCATCCAAATGGCTTAGAGAAGACATGACAACTGCAATCAATGCCTTTTCCTGATGTTCCTATTTGTGGTTCCATAATAATACTTTCCAACAATACATACATTACACTCCAGAGGGTTTGCCTGAGTCTGGGCAGGCAGTATATTAAACATCATGCAAACATGGACTTGCAAGACCCTGCTATTGAAGACATTTCAATCTCAGTCTGTGAAAAAGGCGGTATCATTGTGTTTTTAACTGAGTGGTTAATTTATTTTTCTCACAGTATTTAGGAAATCTGTAAGAGGCAGGATCTGAGTTCAGTTGTGCTTTACTGTCATGATCTCATGGGTCTGCCCTGGCTCTGCCCTGGGGAGATGTCACTTGAATGGGCTGTGGAGGTCAATATAGCTGACCTCAAACCTCCCCTGGAGAGATACCCCTTTGATGGGCACATTCTCTATTGCCATGGGGAGCTATCCCAAGGGCTTCAGCTACACCATCATGCTTTGGTGCCCATGTTGATTGTTTGTAACCCATTGGTCCTCCCCTCTTTGGTACCGCTCTTGCTTTCCCCATAAAAACCCTAGCTTTTCCCTAGTTCAGGTGGGGAGCTGTCTGTGGTAACTGTATCAACTGAAATAGGAGATATAAACCTGAGACCCTAGCAAAGATGTTAATTAGCAGATTCTAAAGTAAATCTTATTCCTAGTACTGATTCTCAGTTGGTCTGAGACCTTTGTCATAAAACGTCAAGTCCTTTGGGATTGGACCTTTGCCCTCGTGTATTCCCTATGTATTGTGAACTCCATCCCTTCATCCCTGTCTTTGGTCACTGCCTGTCCTTGGAATAACATCACCTTTGGATACTGCTTTGTGGACTAAGTGGATTAAAGAATGTCTCTGGCACACCATCATACCCATCTCACATATTAATTTACAGCCACTCTATTACCCAGCTAAACTGGTAAGTTATCACTAGGAAAAAACCCCTGAGGAACAGCCATCATCCCTGGCCCCCTTCACAGAGCTTCTGGACAATGAAGGCTACCTCTGTGGAACAGCCATGTGATGTTTCTGTCTCTCTGTCCCTCAGTCGGCCTGGGATAACCTCTCAAGGCAGAGCTGAAATCACCGAGCTGAAATTCAAGCTGATCGCTTGTAGGCACAGGCTGCTCCCACCTTACTGAGGTTGCCCAATGGCCAAAGAGAAGTGCCAGCACACCTAGAAGGCTGTCTCTTGTGAGACCTCTCTCCAAGAAGGTCCAGCATTCCAGGTCAAACCAACCAACCCCTGGCTGCAATAACCTGAAGTCTCAGTGCTGGTGTATGCTTGCACATATTGAATATGGTTTGCAGGAGGATCCCTTGTACAAAGTGAAATTCAGCATAAATAAAAGCCTACATTTTGTGAGATTCAATATTGCAGCTGATTGCACCCCCATGTTGTATCTGCTTTGTGGACTCTTAATCCTTATAAAAACTTCTAAAAATTGCACAAATAATGTTCGCTTGAGAAAAAAGCCATTCTTTCCATTTCAAACCTCCTACCCTATGTCAGAGAGCATAGTCTTAATAAATATACTTGTACTTTTAATGCCAACAGGGATTAATTTTCTTGGTTTTGTTAGTATTTTCCCCAAATTTTTTCTTTTTCTTTTTTTTTTTCCTTCTTAATTTGGCAAGACACCAAAGTGTGGGGATTTTTCTCAATGAGCCAGAAATAGAATGAGACAGATGTACTGACCATGTGAGTGCAAAGGGGATGATTTTGCTAATGAAAGATAATGTACTTGGGAAAAAAACTATTTGAATAATGGGAATAGCAAATGTTTTGGCAGTGTTCCCTTGCAAGCATACCTGTGTCTGTTCAGAGATTATTTCCCAGGAAACATTACCAGCTGGCCAAGACAGTTATGAAAATAGCATTTAAGATCCTGGGAACTGGCACACGGAACCTCGTGGTGTGTGGGTTTATGCATTAACCTATCCCCAATATTGTAGGAAAAACTAATAACTTTATGGTTTCTCCAATTCTTGAGAGCTATTTGATCCTGACTCGAGTGAACCTTTTAGCTTCAGCATCCAACTGGAGTAGTCATGTATAGTGTAGAACAGTTTTGTGAGAGAAAATATCATTAAGGTCCAATGATTTTCAGACTGTAGGTTGTGAACCTCTGATGGTCCTAAGTGTAAATTTGAATTTTGTAAGTTTATTACCAGTTGACCCATCCAGTCAGTTAGGAGTTTGCTATCAGTTAGGAGTTAGCAAAGTATAGATTTGCTTTGAAACAGCAGCATAATAACATCAATATAAGCAAGATTATTAGTCTCTTTTAATAGAAATAGTAAATTGTTTAAGATACATTAGTATTTGTCCTAATAGAAGCAGTTTTATATCTTGATGTGGAAGAAAAGTGTGATATTTCCTATAAAATCTGACAACTGAGAACTTGTCATTCACTTGAAAGTCGTATCACTCCTTTATTTGCTTATTTGTGGTTATTTTTGTGTAAATGAATGAGCGATGAATAATTATTATTGAGCTAAAATTTTTCATTTATTTATGAATCTGCTAAAAATATTTTTATGGAGAAGGTATTTACCATATCCTTCCTAAGAAAACAAGTAGTCTTCTATCTTACATTTATTTACAGGATGCTGAGCACTGGGTGGCAGCAGGGGAATCTCAGCCCCTTCTTCCCCTTCCTGTAGCTTCAGTAGCTGTGGAACTTTTATTTTTGTTTGTTTTGTTTTGCTTGTTTGTTTGTTTGTTCGTTTTTGGGATTTTTTAACATGAGATGATGTTAAAGTTCTTGATTTTGTCTCTGATATGTATATATATACCTCTTTGCTTGCCTGACTCCCATTGAAATATATACCTCTATGTATGCTATTATCACCACTTGTGAATTGCTTTCAAACCATATGTATGAGCAACATCCAGGAATGTCTCCAGGTATAAGCACATAAACTATTCACAAATTTACACGATGGACACACTTATTCTAATGTAATGGGATGGGAATATGGAAAAGGGACATAAGATGTTTTCAATAAAAAGCAGCAGGACAGATTAGTGAGCATAAAGCTGAAGCAAGAATCAGTAAATATCTGGCAAGATCTTTTTTAGGTAAGAGATGGAACCTCTCATGAAAGAATTTTCTTCCTGCATTTTCTACAGCATACTATGATTTTACAATGCTGAAGCAAAGGTAATAAGCTTATTGACACTGAGTGCAGCATAGTTCACACAAAAATATGGATGGTGAATGAGAATAATTTAAAAAAGAATAAAACCCAAACATGCAAACTCTCAAGGGATCTCTCACACACAGCTTTTTTTTTTTTTTTTTTTTTTTTTGCTTTTCAGTTAAAGACAAAAATGTGCAGCAATTCAAATTTTTACATTTTCACTCTTTCCCTGTGTACCTTTTGTACCCCCTTTTTCAAAGCATGCAGTTCCCACTGCAGAATATTACTGTCATGGGGATTTGGAACAGTTTGCTGGGTTATAAATATCAGCAAAATCAAACAGAAAAGACTGTACAAGTGACAGGAGTAAAACAGATGACAAAAACTGAGTCTTGTTCACAAGTATTAAAGTTACTCCTTATTGAGTTTTGGTAATAAAATACTGCACCATCTTCTGCTGTGACAGTGCTATGGTGAAGGCTTCAGTGAAGACAGCTATCTGGATAAATGTACCACTGACGTATTTCACTGCTCGTCAAGCATGCTTCCAGTTTTAGACTCTTAGATTCAGCTGGTACCTAGATGCAATTAAGACCTCCTTCTCTTATAGGTGCTACAACCCTCCTCTTTTTCTAGTCATCAAAATATTTCCTTTTCCCATATTCTATTCAATTAAAAAAAAGTCTGTCCAAGTGTCTTTTTTTATTTAATGCTCAAAAAACTTCTGCCTGTTTTGTTGTTTGTGCTGTTCTAACAACAGCTTTATTGTTTATGTCAGTCTTGTGAGGTTTTCATTAGATCAGCTCAAGCTTCGTAGCATGCAAACCTTTTTCATATTTCTGTCATACTAGCTGTTATCATCTGTGGAGAGGAAGGGAAAATGGGGCCACATTCCAGAATGTCATTTGTGTTAAAACAGAGGTTTCTGCATATAAATAGGATCCAGCTTGGGGTCTGAAAAAATAACACCCTTCTTGAAGCATGATGTGTAAATCTGTGTTTTCTGTCCTTTTGCTGTAATACTTCCAGATAGTGAAACACGTTTTCTCATTCTAAAGTAGGTCTTGTCTCTCTTTTTCTACCTTGTAGAGTTATTCTCCTGTCATTATACCTGGCAAGCTGCTCCCAGCTCCCTTGGTTCAAGCACATCTCTTCCAGAATGTGTTAGCAGCAGCAGCAGCAGCAGAACATCTGTGTTTGAACCTCCAGCTCCTGTTGAGCTTATTCCACCCTTATCCCTTATCCCACCCTGTGCTCACTCCTGCGTGTGCAGGGGTAGGATTTTCTGCTGTGCACACCAAGGGTCACCTCACACAGCTCAGAGTTTGCTGTCAGCCCAGTTTGATAATATCAGCATCTCCCAGACACATGGAGTAGTTTTGATGGATAGTGCACTCACACATTGTAAGCTGCTGTTGGAACTCTAGGTTATGATTCGATTCTGAGAATTCTTGTAAAATCTTAGATTTACTGGAATTTTTCAGGTCAACTTAATCCATTTAGAAAAAGCAACATTCTTGTAAGATGTATTTTTCTTGTGTTACTAACTTACTGGAAAATATGTCAAGTTTGTTTTTTTAAAAAAACACAGCAAAGAAAAATTTAAGATTTTATTTATAGTTTGTACTTAGATGTTTTTACAGCATTTTTGCTTATATATCAGTCTAAACCCTAAATAGAAAAATAAGACCTGTTGATTTAAAAGCATAATGTCAACACTAGTAAAATCTGTCAAATGAATAACCACATATTGCTTTCTTCTTTCTCAAGTAACTTTAGAAGTCAAGGAAATTATTCACCTCACAGTAACTAAGAAAAATAAGTCAGTTGCAAGTATGTTTGAAATTTCAGGATAAAATATACTGTAATATACTGTTGGCTTCAGTACTGTAAAAGAGCAATTTATACCTCAAAACAGACACTTGAAATTTTTATGCCTATTCCTAAATAACCTATTTTGTAAACATGAATCTTATCCAAGGGCTCAGATTACTGAAGAAACTGCCTTCAGTCTTATAAATAAGAGGATGGAGGGTTCAGCTTCCTCTTTGCTTCATTTCCTCCCATGATTCTGCCTTTATATCTCTACAGAAGAACTTCCTGTTCACAAACTTCCTACAGAAAATGACACTAAAGTAAGTGAAAAATAGTAAGTCCCTTCATCTCAATTCCATCACTTCTGATGGAATTCCGATTCTGAGGGAAAAGTTGTGGTCAGCAGGAAACTACAAATTCTCCTGTCTTCAAATTAAATGGACTTGAATGAATTTTCAGACAGACAAAATAGGACACAAAGGTCAAAAATGCAGCTTGAAACAGTGCTCTTTGACACAGGAAGGCCAGTGGCATACTGGAATCCTTGTCACTATCAACACAAGAATGAATCCATAAGCAAATTACAGGGATGATTTTATTTTGAAATGTAAATTTCCAAAGGTTGCTACTGAAGATTTTAATACAGAATACTGCACATTGATGTGTTTCATTTATTCCAGTAATTTCCTGGTTTACTTATTCTTGCACAATAAGCAATTGAAAGAATTGCTGTGTCTAATCCTTCTAATCTAGTTTCATTTTTAATGCAGATAATCAAAGGTGCTCAACATGCCCCTCTCTGGCCTCTCAGGCATTAGTTTTCTTTTCTAAATCCCTTCTTTCTCAAGATGAGTAACATTTCAGAAGGTGGCTAACAAAAAATGTGGCCTGAGATGCTAAAAGTGACACAGTGTTCAACACTGATGTTTTTGTAAAGGAGAGAGTGGAGCTGAGGCTGTTCCCTTTTGTAGGATTGTCATTTCCAGTCTGTCTACTGTCCTAAAATGACACATTTAAAACTGAAGAAGCTGCCAAAAGTTTGTTGAGATTTTCTGAAGTTTGCTTAAAAATCGAATCTATCTCAGTAGAAAACCTGCAGCCTATCCCAGTCACTGAAGGATGTGAAAATGTATGGAAGTTACTCACTAAAACATAGGATGGAATGCTGCAAAAAGGCATCTCAAGTTGGTCCTGGAGGTATCTGGTATTCTTATATTTCTTTTTAATTACCATGGTGGTTGATCTACTAATGCTTTTAATATTTTTACAGTATTAGAACTATATTGATGTCAGTGCTTGCTGCTCTCTTAATTTTCACATCCTCTGCAGCTGTGGTGCTTCATTTCTGTCTTGTTTCCATGCTAAGCTGAGTTCTTGCTGAAGCTTGACTCACTGGAATGATGCAACAAGCTCCTACTGACTTCAGTGAATTGTACAGGTTGATTGAATGACACAGTTCCTTGGGGAAGACTCAGATTGTGTTTCAGCCTCATTTAAGGAAAATATTTTGGTTTTCACATCCTTTTTCAAAAACAAGTTCAGTGAAATGAAACCTGTTTTTTAGTTCCTCTGTGACCTTGCCTTTTTATCTTACATCACTCTCTGATGTCTAATAAAATAAAAGCTTCTGTTTAAATTTTTCTTTAAATTTTTCTCTTCTTGTCTGATGTCAATGCAGATATTTTGTGCTTGGGAAGGAGTTTTCTTGAGTTTCAGCCTTTGGAATGGGAGTTTGAACATTTTTTTCTCTACCTGGGGCCTATTTTAGTAAATCATGAGGAAGTTACTAACTTTAGGACTTATATTGTTTTTTAAAAACAGCTAATAGGATCATAAGAAAGCGACACACACAAAGGCCTTATGATGACATAAGCCTTCTTGACTTGGAAAAGTAGGTAGAAAATGCTTTTCAGAGGGAGGAATATTTGTAATGCCTGGTGTCTCAGGCATGATAAAGAATTTATCCACACAATACTGTTAATACCAGCCAAAGGGGGAAAACTAAGAATTATTTTAAAATACAGAGTTGAAAAGTGACAGCAAATTTATAAACTACAATTTTACATATTTAAGTTCTCTGGAGCTGTATCTACTGTGTGGGTGGACTCAGTCTGTGGGGAAGTCTGTGAGCAGGAATTGTAGAGATTAAGTTTTTTTGATCTTTCCAGGGCAGTGATTTTTACAGATGAGTACAGTAATTTCACAATTATAAGCCACACCTGATTATAAGCTGCACCTCCCAGTAGCCGGGTAGAAGACGGGATTTGTCCATATATAAGCCGCACCTGAATATAAGCCACACTACTGGGGTAGGCTGGATTCTTCAATGAAAAAGGTGCAGCTTATAATCGTGAAATTACTGTACTTCTGAAAATGCTTTGTAGGGAAAAGGAGTTGCATTAAAGAGATGAAAGTATATGAGCTATATACAAATGTTTGTGCACAGAACAAGAAAGGGTGTAACCTAGAGTGTTTGGGGAGTTTTGGTTCTGAAGGGGTCTGGATGCTATTTTAAATCTTTAACAGCTTTTGTGGGGATCTCAGTGAAGTAGCTTTTGCTTTCCATTGTGTGGTTAACAGAAGGAGCAAGAAGATGAAAAAAGTGAAGGAATTATGGACAGAAGTCAAGCTCTGAAAGGTTAGACTTTTCTTCCACTGTCTTCCTTTCAGGTAGCTTTCTCAGGTGGAATAAATATTGTTACTTGCATTTCAAAAGCAAAAAAGCTTTACAGGGTAAATCAGCAGCAGAGCTGGGGATAATACAAAGATCTATTTTGTGTAATGTCCTATCCATTAGGTATCACAATGCACACAATATCTGACCATCACATGCTATTAAATGTAAGCAATAAAGATGTTTGAAAGAGGCATGTTAGGAATTGCTCATAGAATTTTGCTGAAATTTGAAGACTTCTAGAAAGGATGGCTGAAATCAAAGACAGATTGACAGGACTTTGTTTTTTGACAATTTTTTTTTCTTTCCCACCCCCCCCAGTTAAGTTCTCAATGTTCTGTGTGTAGATACTGTCATGCTTCTCTAGAGTGGCTGCTTTCCATAACCATCAAGTTCCTTTTCTGTCCTACAGACCAGCTCTATCACATACTGTGTCCTTTTATTAAGAATGCAGATCCTGATGAAACAACCATTAGAGGTGTTTTAGAGCAAGCATTGACTATTTACTCTTTTGCTTCTTATGCATTTTCTGATTGTCCAATTACTGTCTCAAATTTATGCTACTAAAATGATATTTAAAATTTTCTTGCACTAGTAATACTGAGTTTCAGAAGTACCTTTTAAGAACATTAAAAATGTTCAAGTAATAAATATAGTCATAATGTCCTAGGGAACAAGAAAAAGACAAATGCTTAGAACAAGAACAAGCAAAGTAAAAATATTAGCAAGGTAAGGACTTTTTAAAGAGCATAACAAGAAAAAAAAGATGGTATCAGCCAGGGATGAAGCCAGGAGACTGTGCTTTGTGAACCAAATTGTCACAAATATTGAGTATGTTCTGGTCATTCAATCCGGAAAGCTTTTGAAGACATCAACTAAATAGTTATTCTGTGTTTGCTGGGTTTGTGAGTTTTTGTAATAAAAAGCCTAAATAATCCCTTGCTAATACTCTGAAGCTCTAGAATAATTCCAAATCTACTTGGTTTTAAAGTATTTTGGCTTTAATTTAGCTGAGCACTCAAGAGAGACTTTTCAGTCCTTAAATAATTCATGAGTACTTATAAAATGTTAATTGTTCCAGTTGAAAGCAGAAGCGGAAATATTCAAAATTACTTAATAGATAACTCAATTCTAGGAGTACTGTTTTCCTTAAGTGGGGAAAAAAACCCCAGCAAAACGGAATGCCAGGTTACTGAAGTTGCAGTTCCAATACCCCTTGCAAAGTCTCTGAGTACATGCTGGGTACATTCCAGACCCATAAGCAAACCATTCTATGTTCACACAGTTGTTGTCAAACTGAGTAACCACTATTTTGACTCAAATTGTTTTGGAGAAAAGGGAATATAGCATTCAGAAAGAACAGATAAAATACAATGAATTGTGGCACTGTTCAGACCAGCACTAGCAAACACAGGCTGCACAGTCAGTCCACATTTGTCTTGTAGTGTCAGCTTTTCTCAACTCTGGTGTATAAAGCTTTAACTAGATGAACTGCTGCTTATTGGAGGTGGAGGAAGCTCTTTGCATAGGATGGAAAAGCGCCTGAATCCAAAAATACCCCTACAACCAGGTACTGCATCCTGCTAATTCAGAGTGAGCCTGCAGCAAGTTCCCAAATTTTTATCTGCAACCTTTATTAATCCAGAGCTTTCTTAAATGCACTTTTAGTCATGCATAGACAACCTTTTGCAAGCACCAAGGAAGAATTTACTAAACTGCATCAGGCAGTAAAATGGAAGGCAGTGTGAACCCAGGAGGTTTTAAGAATAAAAAACTTTGAATTGCTGGTGTGGCAGTGAAAACAACACTACCTTCCAACGAGGTTTGAAGAGCTGTTTTTCTAAAAATAATGGAAGTAAAAGTGAAGAATTTATTGTGTTGCATTAGGGGCTGCCTTACACTGTTTAGATACCTCAAAAGCCCTGGGAAAGTACTGCAAAACGGCCAAACAGAAAGATGGGGGCTCAGAGAGAAGAACATAGGAAGATGTAAAACACAGATGCAAAATGGGTATCCTCAGATGAGCTGCTCGGCTCCTTATAACTGATAGGAGTTGTAGTTTGAGTACAGAAGCACCAATATTCCTGTAATAATGGTTACTCCTCATAGAGTCTCCCACTGAACCCAAGAAGAAAAGCTCCCCACTGCCTTTCATGCCTCCTGCCATACGTGTAGCGCACAACTGAATATTCATGAGTAAGAATAATTTAGTGGGATGTCCTCCTTTCCTTTTAAATGTAGATAAGCGACAACTTTTCACAAAATTCCTCTAAAGATCTCTGGCAGAGATTGTAACCTTTTCTAGGCAGCACCTCCAATGCTGATCATCTTTGTCTCCAGTGATGCTGGCTAAGAACACCGGCAGTGTCTGTCAGACACCACTGCAGCCAACTGAAAGAACTCTTCCCATTTGGCCAGTGAGCCTGTTTTAGCTGTTACTTTGCAGTCTGGTGACATATTGCAGGGATCGGCATGAGGGAGAACAGACACAGATCTTTCACATTTAGCCTTATTAATCATTCAGTTTTTAGCAATCTCTTCTCAAGAAAATGATGCCACTTGGCAGCTTTGGTCTGTTTGCTCCATGTTTTGAATGGAGAGAGCCAAAGCATCACCCCTGCTTTGAAATTCCTTAGAGTGCTTATTGTTACAGGGCTTGCAGAGTTAGGTGTAATGGCAGAACCAAATGCTACAGGGTGACAATTTGCAACTCAAATCGTTTTCTCTGGGAGCAGAAGGGTTTTGAACAGCCAAATACCATGATTGTATTGAGTTGTAAGTGTGGGAAGATGATCCAGTTTCTGCTAGAGGAGACCTCCAGTGTCATATGGCATTTAACATTACAGTTTTGTTAAGCCTTGCACGAGTTGCTTTCTGCACATTCGCATAAACACTTGTCCTAGTTTGAAAGACAGGTATCTGCTAAGAAACGCAGGGGCCTCTCTTTGAAACAGAGACTGTAAACCCCCTCCCTCCAAATTATTATACAGTAATTTCACGATTATAAGCCGCACTTTTTTCATTGAAGAATCCAGCCTACCTAAGTAGTGCGGCTTATATTCAGGTGCGGCTTATCTATGGACAAATCCCAGTGAAATGCCAACCCGGAAGTGAGAGCCGGCAGGGGAGGGCACCTGGGGCTGCCTTTAAAGGCTTCCCTGGTCCATGAAAACTGTTGCAACTTGAGCACCTGACACAAAACCCAGCTGGCAGTGATTCTGTTACTAATTTGTTACTTTGTTACACATGGATCCTCGCTTTAAAAAACAAACAAAAAAAAGGTGCGGCTTATATATGGACAAATCCTGTGGTCTAGCCAGCTACTGGGAGGTGCGGCTTATAATCGTGAAATTACTGTAATTTTGGAATTAAGTGGGCACTCAGGCAAAGAGATGGGGATAGGAACAACAGTTCTTTGCTAGTATATCTAACAAGACAAATCAGAAACCAACAACAGCTATGAAATTAACACCAAACAGAACAGTAACTCAGTTCCAGTCCTTTTTCAGCTGTAGACTCGCCCTCCTCCTGCAACTCCACGGGCAAAATGGGACCAGCCCCTCCCTGCGCCTCTCACCTTCTGCCTTTTTGGATCTCTTCCCTCTTCCTTTCTCCCCTTCCCCCCTTTTCCTCTGCCACTAGCCATCCGTGCTAGGCCTAGCTAACAGGTTTCTTAGCATCACAATAGGGGAAATTCCACAGGGAGAAAAGGGAAAAACCAGCCCCCAACAACACTTCAAAGTTGTGAAACAGACCTCTTTGCCTTACTTCTCTCCACATTTTTCTCCGATATCTGGGTGTCTTTTTTCTATCATTGTTTTGGCTTTCAGAATTTTTGATTTTCATGTCTAAGTTAATCAAATCACTGAAAACCATTCAAGAACAGTATTGCATCACCTTTTATTTTAGATCAATCATCATTGCTAATTTGAAATGGAGTTACGTACTCCCGAACAACTTCCATTTTTTCAGGACCATGTTAGGAGACAGTCCAGGGGGTCAGTGCAGTCATCTCTATGCAGCTTTATGCTGCTCTTTGTGCCACTAATTTATATTCTCTCCCACACAGAAGCAAGCTCATTATTCTGCTGGATCTCTTTCTGCCCCCTGAGAGGAATTAATTGCAGGCATCAGGTCAGTGTCTTATGCTGTTAACAGTCAGTAACAGGTGAAAGGGAATGCTTGATAAGGATCGTGCATTTCTGAGAGTGCCTGCATGAGGAAGCCTCACGTGATTTACATGGAGATACAACATCGTCCTGCCTTTAGAACTCTGGGCTCTGTGGGAATTGATCCTTGCAAAACAAATCAACCATTTTCCTCATATTGTTGGTTCATATATTTGTGACAGTTTTGTGGCTTACTTCTGAAGCTTGCTGGTCTCAAATATTTTTTGTAGACGATAAAGGAGCTTGCTGATAATTTTCTATTATGAAGTCAGTAGATTCCCTCCTCATACAGGAACAGTTTTATGGTTCTAAAGACAGGTCTCAGGGAAAGCAGGGCTTTCCCTTGAAATGGAGAAAGTAAATCCTCTCCCTCTGAATTAGTATAATTTTGAAATTAAGGGATTCACAGGTAAAGATATGGGGGTAGGAATAACAGTGCTTTACTGATATATATAACAAGGCATACTGTTGCATTCCACTACCCAACATGTCTTTAGATAGCACATTCCTTGACCCTGTGGCTTGACTCTATCCCTCAAGCCATACCGAGTTGGAAGAGATCCAATTTCTATCCCACCTCCTTTTCCTGGACCCTAGAAATAGCCCCGTTACCATCTGACCGTCGTCTTTCTTCCTGGATCCCTTTGAGAATAAACCTTGGAACACAAGCCAGGGAGTTTGAGCCTCCTTTGTCTTGCCTTGTCCATGACCACCCCCACTCCATCTCTGACTGGGAGCTAG
>VRYO01000617.1:1162932-1179644 GCA_009812075.1 Sialia sialis | reverse complement strand
CCTGTTAAATAAACCAGTTTTTTTCCACTTCTCCCTGAGGAAATATTTGCCCAAACTAGTTGGAGGAGGGACTGCTTGAATCAGTTTCCTAAAGGGATCCCATTCAGAGGTTTTCTCCCTAAATTAGCCCTAAACTAGGACAAAGTACCATTTCTATATCTCCCACAATTAGGTGTCTGTGTGCTATCTACAGCAGCTGCATCATGAGAGGTCTCAGAGCATTTTGCATATATTTTCTGACAGTTTATACATTTTTCAAGATATAAAAGTCACTGAATATTGACTCCTTAGCATAAAAGACATTTAGCAGACACATTTTTTTTTCTGAAAAATTTGTTTTCTGCAATGCAGTGTATTTTGGAGTTGATGTATGACATGTTTAGGAAGACAGATTATTTCTTATGGATTTTACTGTCTCAACAGTGCCAAAAAGAGAAGAAAATGAGCCTTTTGTTCCACAAATAAGCTGAACACATATGTCATTGATGCCATAAAGAGAATAAAAGAACTCAGAACATCATACATTTTTATTTTGTTTACTTAAAGTACTAATTTAGAACTTCTAAGTTAAAGAGATTTTCTTGCAACTATTTTCCAGTATATTATAGGATTTTGCATTTGTAGTTTGTTAGAATTCAAGTTATTGGCATTTCTTTTTTAATTCTGGTTTTCACATGTTTTTAGTTAACACAAACTATATTATCACCTAAAGGTTCTTCTGTTTTTGTTTTGTTTTGTTTGTTTCATTGTTGTTGTTTTTGATTTTGTTTGTATGATATCAAGGCTCTAGAAGTACTTTGGTCAAATTTCCCCAGCTATTTTCGAGTTCCAAGAAGATTAATAATTTTCTTTCTTTAGAAGATTATTTTCCACTTTTTCCTCTAAAATGACTCCCAAATGCTTCAATTTCCATGGAATGTGTGATCCAGCCATCGACTGGATAAAACTGAGAGTATTTGTCGTTGGCTCTACACATGCGGTGGATGTTGCCAAGAAAGTCAATTTGCTTTTGAGAATATCTAATGCCTTTGAAATTCAAGTTTGCTAGGGCTCAATTTTCTTTTTTCCTAGGCAGATATTAAGTGTACATATTTCCGTGCAGGTATTGTGATCAAGGGTATATTGTAAGAGCAATATAGGGAATTTTTACCATCCCTTTTGGGGTCTTGGGTCATGCAGATGATTAGGGGAGATGTTGGATGTGAAATACAGGCTAGTCAGGGCCACATTAATATAATAATTTTCTGTTATAAGTTAGATCAGAGATGTACATGGGTTGTCCCATGAGATACCAGTGTGAGTGTGCACCCCCAGCTGTGACTGGGATGGTAGTTGTGAGTTTACAGGCAGATTGAGGTCTGCTGCGATAAATATATGTTGTTGGTTAGATTTTCCTTTACCCGGTACAGTGCTTGGATTTCTTTATTTCTTGTGCAGCTGCCATTGTTCAGTTTGGTTGGAGGTTTTTGCCCCATGCTTTCAAGGATTCTCTTACAGCTGCTACGGTATCTGCTGCAAGGAGGCTTAAGTGTTTAGTCTGCAGTAAGGCCCAGATTTGCATCTCCCTCGCTTTTGAGCAAGTGAGTTCCAGGAAAGTAGGTGGAATAATAAGTGAAAATAGTTATAGAAAGCAGAATCAGCACTAAACAGCTGAGGTGTATTGAAAGATTATGGGTCATTACTCCAAGGGTGGATCAGTGGCATTTTATTAAAGATAATGAATCCACTGTGAGTTGGACTAGCTGAAGTTTTGGCTCTAGGCCACACAAAAATTTGATATATAGATATTCTGCCTGCTTTGAAGCTTTATACTGTGAAGGATTTTAGGTGGTTTATCAGTAAGTACTTTTTAACCATGAATATCTGCAGTGGTATGAAAGTCCATAACTCTTCAAGCATCTAAAGTTGCTTTAATATGCTCCACATTTCAGAAAATTCATTTTACTTATTTTTTTTAAGTGTTCTTTTTTGAAAGCAGAAGAATGTTAGTGAGAGAAAACTTGTCAAGATTATGACAATCTTGACGTGTCTTAAATCCATTCAGGAAGTTAACAAGTCAAGGTTTCAATAGTGGTGGTAGTTTGGCAGTATTGTACAATATTCTTGTCTATTCTTGCTTTTCTTGTCAGTTCTGACACTAATGTAAAAGATGCTATGCAAGTCATGCTATACAAACTTAAATAGCATCTAATAGCATAATTTGGTTAATTTCTTAATTCAGAAAAAAAAATATGGGAGCATTATGTCAAACCTCATAGTTTATTAATTTCATAGCTATGGCATAATTTTAAGTTCCACCATATAATCCCTGTATATAGGTTTAAGGAAAGCACAGATTCACCAGATCATTTAAGTGTATAATTTACTATAATTAGACAAAGTATTTTGTAAGTATATTTCAAAAGAGAATTTAGACTAATTTATAAGTGGCCAGTCTGGACAGTGTTGTGTTTTTATTGTTGTCTCCAAAAATGATAGAAATCAGTATAGTCACAGTGGGGCCAGTACAAGGTTTTGAAAAATTGTGCTTTCTGTTTAACATTGACAGCCTTTACTAGAGGCTATACTTACATTATGTTCATTTACAGCTTGATCTATTAGTCTGCTAAACTTCTGTGGAAAGTGTAAGCAGAAGAGAGGGGCAAAGCAGGATGAACTCTTCATCTTAGTCAGAAAACATCATTTGCTAAACAAGCTTTGACAGCCATAAAATCTTCTGCCATGGAGAAGGTACAGACAAATAGTGGTTTGAGTATTATGTAAGGAATGACTCCTCCTTCTATCTCTGTTTATCAATATATTTTTTGGAGTACTGTCTACTGAAGCCAGTATTTACAGATCAAAAAGGAAAGCAGGTACAAACTAGTGCACACCAACAAACGAATCATGAGTATATTCAAGTACACCCAGTGCAGCACAAGTGGATGATTTGACTTGGTCTGGGAGACAGAGGAATGTGCATGGAACATGTGTTTCATGAAGGGCAGCAGGTGACAACTTCCCTATGCCAGAGAGTCTCGGGAGTCTCCAGTGCTCTTTCAGTCCGAGTAAGCCATGTGATAATGTCAATTGGTGGAACACCAACCCATTGTTGTGTGTCTTTCTGTTGTCCAGGGTGGTGACATTTTTGACTACTACTTCTGTTTTTATGGCAGCAGAGGTTCCTGACTCACTCCTACAGATTCATTCCAGAGATGTTTGGTTTGGGAGTGAAGATTGAATATCAGCATAGAACTCAGTTTCTCTTGCTCCTGCCTTGCTTAAATTAGGTGACATTTACTCCAGGGGATTGGCAGGACAGAGCAGTTATAAAACAGAGCAATTTATGGATGGCCATTAACAACAGCTGCTCATATTTTATTTTAATCTTGTATGGAACCATTTTCTTGAGATGGAACTCAGGCTGGAATTTAAATCTTTTAACTGAAGAACAGCTAGCTTTCAATTTTGCAACTAAACCCTATAATGCAGTCCGTATCAGAAGGCTACTTGCCATGAAATATATGAAGCTGTGTTTCACAAAGAGTATCAAGGAACAGTTCCTTCATTGTGCAGATAGAACAGATTTCTGCATTCTTGCCTGCTAACTATTTCTAATTATATTCATTTCAGTGAAATGAATATTAATGGTTCTAATGTATTTAATAAAGTTTATTCTTGATTTCCTTTCCCCTTTCAAATTAACTTCTCTTTTCATTTCATTAATTTAAAGAGATTTTACTTCATGTAAGTTAATTACATTTTTTCCTTTTAGAGGGAAAACATTTCAGATGATAAGTACTATTATTTTAACAAGTATAATGAGGGCATACAGCTTCCTGAAGATGAATGTCTGAGGCAAGCCTCATTTATATTGTGATATTCGAAATCTTCTATCAGCCAAGGTATGGGTTATTAACATATCAGATAAATTTGCTTATGCTGATCTGATATGCCATGCACAGCTAATACAGTAAGGTCTGCATTAGAGACAGATACAACTTCTTTTTTAGGCTAGGGTTTTTTCAGTTGTTAAGGTAAATGTAAAAATATTTGTAAATACTATGATAAATATAATCACTCTAAATGTGATGGGTGTAAACGGTAATAAATTTCTTCCATAATATATTTTTTCATATGTAGGATATACCTAAAAAATAATAAATATATTTCAGCAACAATTTAAATGAGTTTATAATCTCTCAGACATCAAACTGAATTTTGTAACAGTTTCAACCAGTGATACAGAAATAATAGATTAGCACTAATGAAGTGAATGGGGACTTCTTGAAAGACACTTCTGTTTATAATAGGAATATTATGGACATATGAAACAATAATATATTAATACAAATGACACAAGTATATACTAAGAAAGTCTCCTGAAATCATCCTAAATAGTTCTGCCCAAGAAAAAAAAGGTTGCTGTGGAAAACAATATTTTCCATTTCTGTATTGCATGATTGCTGACATCTTTTCAAAGTATTTGCTCTAACTTCAAATATTTATAGTACCAAGAAGGACAAAATCAATTGCTCAAACCTGGCAAAATTTCAGAATTGTGAAAATCTTAGAACTGGTTGTTCTCTAATGTACACCAGCACAAATCTACTGTCACTGAGGCTAAACTTAATTTTATATAACTTCAGCTTTGATTATCTACAGAAAGATGCTGGAGTTTTTGCTACTTAGTAAGGAGAAATCTTATGCAATTGTTTTACCTGCATACAGTTGTTGGAAAATACAGAGATATGGAGAAAGGTGGGGGAGGGAAGGACTTAGGAAAAGGTGGCTCTAATCAAGGTGAATTCAGGTGTAGAAAGGGATGATTTGAGTTTGTTCCAATGGAACTGATCTTATGTGAGTGTGAATAAAGGCATTTTTGTTGAAGATTAGAATGTGTGAACAACCAAAGTATCCCTCAAAAAAATGCAGAACATGGAAGCTGGGTTTTTAAAAAAGAAAATATAACGATCTAGGTGTTCCCAAAGACATCTTTTCTTTTCCTATGGAATGGAGACCTTTTCTGATGCAAACATTTTCTACTTCAAGAGGTTGGTTCCTCCTGAAATTTAAAATGCATCTCATCCTATTATTGATGCTGTTACTTTTCTCCCCTTTTTCTAAAAGCTGTAGAAAATGATACTTTAAAAAAAATAAATAGCTGCTTTGTAGCTGAACACTGCAAAAGGTTTATTTTTTTATTAAAAGAACTACAAAGCAGTTGAAGCAAATATTTTTCTTCCCCTAGTTTCACTGCTGATGATTCTGTTCATGCTATAAAATATATATGATATCTAGGTAGGTGCTGTTTGCAATTACCAGTTAAATTGGAAACCTAAATATATTTTTTGTTCTTCAAAGAAGAAATAGCTTTCTTCTTTGTTTACACACAATAGTTTATTTGTTAAACACAATGTGAAGACCACATTAATCACAGTAGAATTAAAAAGGATTTAAGATTTTGCCTTATCCACAAATCAAGGGTCATTGCTAAGTTCCCAGATTCTGCTGGAATTTTTGAAGGAACCTTTCGCAGCATCAGCAGTTAGTGTATTCCCTCCAGTCCCAAAAAACTTCTTGTTTGTTTGTTTTTTTTCTTTTTAAAATGTTTTTTTCAAAGTTATTCTATTTTCCTATATGGTTTGTTCACATATTTAGATATATGAGTAATAAGATAAACTACATGCTAAGATGTGTAAGTAAAGGCAAGGTAAACTACCTACATAAATAAGACCACTTCCTCAGAGGAGGGCTGTTTTAGATGAGAAATTTCAGCCCAGCCTGTAAAGGGGTCCTTGCACTGTGATTGAGTTCTGTGGTAGGGCTGAATCCTGGCTTCATGTTGTACACATTCCACTTTCCAGACACAGAGGATGGGAAACACCATGTGTACCCCTGACTGCTAAACCTCAACCCCAACACAGTGATGGGAGCAGTGCCTAAAATCAGCATGAGAGAACAGTTCAACATGTTTTGGGGAGCTTGTTACAAGCAGGAGGTCTTCTTAAACTCCCCAGCAAGGCTCCCTCAGCTGCAGGGAAAGGCTGAGCTCATAGGTATGGCTCAAATCCAACCCTCACCCAGTCATGCACTTTACCCTGAGGTGCAGGGAAAAGTTACATTTTTGTTTTGGCTGCTCTGTCATTCTGAACTTTTGGGGCTGGTAAGTGTAACTGGGGAGAGGCTGTGAAATGACCTTGCAAATGATGGGTGTTGTAATCCTCTTTCAATTAACTTCAGCTTTTATCAAAATAAAACAAAATCCACTGTCATCTTTTAACTAAGGCTTTAAAAAGGCGCTTTGCTCCTCTTCTCCATAGCATTTATCAGGAGAAAACATTGTCATTAACATCTTCTATTATCTATATAGAATATTGATTCAAGTCTTCCTTTCTAGTAATATCCTATATCCAGGATTCTGAAGTTATCATGAATATACTTCAGATGTTATTAAAGCATCAGAGAATATAGTGACATACAGGATAAGAACCCAGAGCTGATGGATTCAGGCACCTACTTTTCTGCTAGTATTATGATAGAATAAATTGCTTTCATGCCACAAATTTCCAGTACATTCCATGTGCTTCTTTTCTCCTTACAGTGCTTCCTACTCCTAGGATAGCTGTACACTGCAGGGTTGGACTTAAAAGCACGGCAGCAAAAGTCTCAAATCAGACCCCATATACCAACTTCTGTTACACACTCAGCAGTGCTTCCTCACATTCCTGGAGCTGTACCGTAACTTCTTGCCTGCTTCAAATCCAACACTGGAAACCATGTGGTCAGGATGGTATGTGAATGAAGCTGGACAAGTGATAACATGATGCTGCTGCTGACTAGACACTTAGAAGACATAGTTCTGACGAGGGGTACATCAGCTTGCATTCTTCCCACACATCTGATCCAAGGTATCTTTCAGACAAAGGGAAGGAACTCCAGAGCTCTGCACTGCACATCCCAGGAGCTCATTCCCCACAGAGCTGTGTAGGTGAGACAAGGATTCTCAATCCCAGCCTGTAAGGATTTATCTCTCCCAGCTCCAGGAGTTCTCACAGGTGGGCCTAGGTCCCCATGCAAAGCCGGGTGACAGGTTACAGGGTCAGAACAGCTCAGTAATTTCTGGGCAGGGAAGGAGGGGGTGAAATATGTGATCAAGGTAGAAGTGTGGTGGGTTAGTGTGTTGCAGTGAGTTTCTTGTCAATGGTATGTTCTGTTATTGCCCAAGCTAATAGTTTAGTCCAAAATGATACCTGTCCACCCACCTTGTCAATCTATCCTGAATCCCCTGACAATCTTACTTTGTGCCAGCCCCCTGCTTGAAATTCCCCTTTGGAAATCCCCTAAAAACATCTCATTAGTCCATGTGATCCAGTTTTCCCCTCTACCTCTCTCACTGGATAATGCCTTTGTGAATCCTACCCTTTATCCCTCCTCAGAATTTCTCCAATTTGCTAAGAATTTGTACCTTCCCCTTGAACCTCCTCCATATTTAAGTTGTTGCACCTTCCCCATCTTTGTCTTTTGCCCCCCGGATTCCCCAAAGTAATAAATCCTTTTTATCCTGTGCAAAAGACGTACCTCTTGTCCTTGCCTCCTTCAAACACAATCTGACAGCCAAAAGTCCATGGAGCCTTAGCTTGAGCCACATCTAAGGCCTCCTCTTTGCGGAGTGTGACCCACTCTAGGCACAGGGAAGAAGTGGCAAGGTGACTGCAGCTCAGACCGTCGTGTCATTGGTGTAAAAAAAAACTCGAATTATTTCAGTGCAGAACTGCAAAGGGCAGAGACCAAACATGCATATTCCACAGAGGCAGATTTGGGAAGACATTTGAGAGCTACCACTACCTCCATTAGTTATTCTTGAGTCACCTGGGAGAGCGGTCAGGTTGTCAGTATGACTAAAAGCCGCTCCTGGGCTTTTGCTTAAAACCTCAGATAGCCTCCAGTGGCACAGGTTAACAGTAGAATTATGTTTTGATTAGAGATGTCAGGTGAGAACGCCTGATGAGAGGGTGTCAGGACCTAAATAAGAAACTGGGCTATCTCTGACTTCACAATACGCTTATACACAGAGAAAGATTAAGATCTCATAGACTCACTTCTGTGAGAAGAGGCCAGGGAAGACTCTTGGTTTGCTCTGCAAATTAATGCTTTAATTGTTAACAGCATGAAGAGTCAGAGTGCTGAGACACCTCATGAAATGTTTAGCGCATTTATCTGCTGATCTCATGTAGGAGATTTTTGGAGGAGGGAAAGGGAAGAAGCAATTCAAAGAATAAGTATATGGGAGAACAAAACAAGAGTGGAAAAAATCAGTGATAAGATTTTGTGAGCAGATATGATGTGATTTAATGTGATTGTATGTCACTGAGGGATGATCAAGAAATTCATCAAATTTGCTGCGAAGAAAATTGTCCTGAGCAGCTCCAGCACTGACAGAAGTCAATATGGGTAGTAATGCATGATCAGTGTGAGTTTTAACATCTTGCTGTTCTTGTCTGCCGTAGATAAACAATGCTGAACTGGGCAATAGTGCTAGCCACAGCAGTTTTTAGAAAAAGACCTCGTGTATAAATTTGCGAGTTACTATCCTGAGGGTTTAGACTGGTGATAATGCACGCCTTCAGAGATTAAATAAAAAATTTTGAGAAATCCTCCATACAGGTATAACTATGGGTTTTACAGAAGAAGATAAGAGAGTAGAGGTGAGAATGAAAATTGTAATTTCATTTCTCTATGATTTTTACAACATTTCCAGGCATTCCAGTGATTTATAGAAACAGAAACAGTCATCACAAATTGGCAAGAGTACAGGAAGAATAAGCCAATGAAATATTAAATTAATAGCAGTCATACATGCTTGGATGAGGGATCAATGATGTGTTGGTGCTATTCCTTTTTCAATGTAACATGTTGTGCTACTGCATTAGGCCAGATGATATCTAAAGACAATGACCTATAATCTCTCTTCCCTCAATGCCTTGCTAATATTTTACTGAAGATTTTGTGCTGCAGCTTTAAACAGAACTGTTCCAGCTGCTGGAAGAAGGTTCAAAGACACTTTCTTGGATCTTGGTACAGAGAAAAAGAGGCTGATGGGTTTAATTATTACTCATAATCCTCTCAAACCAGTCAAACTCACAACAGCAGTGAGAGAAAGGGACAGAGACTTTGCCTTGGTAAAGGATTACAATTGTCATATTCTAGTGTATGACCCCTTCCCTTCCCATTCCTAATAACATACACCAGGAAGGGAGCACGTACCATCCAACCAGAGGAAGGTGCAACAGGCTCCCATTAGGGTCTGTATTAACATACTTAACATTAACTGCTCAGGCTTGCTCTGCTCCTTTGTGATGGCTTTTCCAGATAATTTTTAGTGCAAGTGACTCCACTCATCTTGTCAAACCTGATTTATTGCTTCTGTCGGGTTATTGCGCTTCTTGCCAAAGAACTGTTCCGGGCTTTGGATCCTATTCCTGTCTAATGGGCTGCATAAGCTGTCTGATGCAGTAAGTTACTGCATAAGCCCTGTTCAGTAAGCTACTCTTTCTGTCTGATCCCACTTCCCACTTCTGTTTTTGTCAGGTCCTGCTGTTTTTATAATCAATTGGTTTCTTTCCCATTCTGTTTATGATTTGCTCTTTTCTATTTGTATTGCCTGACCCTGGGGCCCTCAGAAAATCTCTTGCTGCCTGGTTTTGGTGTCTAATACACAGCTGCCCCAGAGTTACACTTGCTGCTTCTCAGTCGCTTACTAAGCAAACAGCTGCATGGCCACCTGTTCCTAAATTCCAGCTGTCTGATCAGCTGTTCTTGAAGAATTATCCTTCCCATGGTATAATCCTATTGTCAGTAGCTCTAGGATCAATTCTTTTTTGCACAGATCTGCTGGATTTGTAATTATGTATTTAATATATCATCTAGTTAATCCTTTGAGACTGTTCCAAATATCTGAACATCTTCCTCTTTCTCCTTTCTTGCTTTGTTCATGTTTGCCTGCCTTGATCACACTCCACTTATTCAACAGATTCCTTTCTTTCTGATTTCTTATCAGCTGCTTTTTAGCATCTATTTTTACTTTCACAGCTTCTGCTAGTCAATGATTCTGATGTGCAAGTTGCTATTCCTACAGCCCCATGTCTACCACCATCCATTTAATCATCTCTATTGTATGCTGCTCCTGCTGTTCAATCAGCAGTGGGGTTTTTCTCCTTTTGTGCAGGCTTTCAATGATCTGATCAGTTCTGTCTGTCATATGATTGCCCCTGGTTATCTTTCCTAACAGGTAATCATCACAAGGAACTCTGCTATTTCACAGGCCTGGATAATTATCTGCTCATGCCAGTTTTGGTGACTTTCTCAAGCCCACAGAGTGAAGTTACACAGCTCATAGAAGCCCGTGCTGCAGTAATGGTGTTGCTGGACTTGTGGGGCTGGTATTGTGGAGTTAAACATATAAGTGGGTATTCTTAGCTAAAAGTTTTACAAATAGATGAATTTCACTGTGCAATGAAATTTAAAGTTTCCATCATCTTCGTTCTGTCTGCCATATTGTTCCCTTTCACATATTTCTCTGTTTATCTGGTAAATATATCTGGTAAATAAATATTATCTCTGCATCAATCAAGAACATGTCCATCAAGGTTATGTTCTTCTTTCAACTCATATTTCCTTCTTATTACTTATCCAGCCATCACAGCTAGGCTGATCCCTGGTCCACTGCTGTATTATAATACAAAATAAAAGGACAAAATTCATCTGATATAAATTATTGTAGTTCACTGATGTCAATGGACCCCAATAATTAAGACAGTCAGCTCAAAGTCCCTGGAGAAGACATGCTGTGACTAAGGAGTACTGTCTCTTGTTGCTGGCAGAGAAAAGTAGATTGATTATCTTTGCTGTCCAGGGGAAGATTAAGAATTAGTCAAGAAGAACAAAAGCACATCATAGTTTCTCTAAGAGCTTTAGAAGACATTAGACAGGGAGATGCATATTTCACAATGCTACAGAAATCTGTAGAGTTCTGTATAGGAGCAGTCTATCTTTCCTTCCTTAAGGAATTGTTTTCCCCCAGATAGGTCTCAGTGGGGAATGGCCAAGGTTACATTTGGTGCTTTACCTCTCAAGGTGTAACTGCCTGAGTTACAATGCTAATTTACTTTTGGAGTTTAAATAAACTGCTAAATTTGACCTCAGCTTGTGGCACAGAAAATAGTTTTGCCATAATGTCTCTGATCTGGTGGCTCCTTAGGGGTGAAAAAGTCAGAAAACTCCTGAATCTATACAAGTATTTAAAGCTATGCGTGCAGGAATAAAATCTCTGATGTTTTTTTTCCTTACAGTTGTGATACTTCAGGGAAGGAAACTAGGAAAAAGAAACTTGTATCTGTTAAAATTAATTCTTTTGTTGAAGAACTTAGAGGGATGCAAAAATTAGAGTTAGCAAGGTTTTGCAGCAGAAGGATGGATGAGACAGCTGCCTGAAATACCTTCCAGTGTCATCTTTTATGATGGCCTTCACACTGAGTAAACTGTGATGTGTGAAGTTTTATAGAAAGTTATTCACTTTTCAGGTAGCCTCCCACATGCTTGTATATTTTTCCAAATCTTTCAGATCCATAAATTTTGAAAGATTGGAAGAATGTAGAAATTAGTAGGAAGTTGTGCCACACAGTTCAGAATTTGGAGAAATATTTGAACTTAGGTGTTTGGGTTGGCGTTTTTATCCCCCAAATACATGTATAGTTAGAATGACAACTTTAATTTTAGAACTCAGAAAAAAATAATTTTAGAGTGCATGTATATAGCACTGTGAGATTGTTTCAAAGGAAAGGAATGAACTTGTAAATATAAGATAGGATCTTGTGCTATCAGTGTCTTTTCAGTAAAGCAGTAGGTAAACTGTCAGTAATTTCTCACTTACAAGACGCACCGGATTATAAGGTGCACTTCCGGCTGGCTGGCAAGTCCTCTTAATTTGTCCATGTATAAAGCGCACCAGCCTATAAGGCGCACTTTTAAAAAAATTCAGCGAGGATCCTCACGCAACAAAGTAACGAATTAGTAACGAATTGCTCTATCATGGGGTTTACTGGTTGGGCTCGGGGCTCCCCCTGCTCGGGGCTGCCGTGGGCTTGGCCCCACCCCCACCCCGCGTGGCTGCCCCCACCCCCATGGCTGCCGGCCACGCTTGCCAGGTCTCACTTCGGCTCGGCCCGGCTTGCACTTCCAGGTTGGCAATTTTCTGAACTTTGTCCATATATAAGGCACACCGGATTATATGGCGCACTTCTGGGTTTGGATCAAAATTTCAGTCAAAAATGTGTGCCTTATATGTGTGAAATTACTGTAAATTTTCTAGTATTCATATAGTCCTTTATGGATCAAAGATGTTACCCCTTGCTTGCCTTGTCACTTGATAGCACTGGCTTTGTCTATGACAACTACAGTAAATATAACATCCATGTTCACAGATAGGCTTCAAACGAAAATCAAAAATGATTCCAAAGCAGAGTACAGCCCAAAATCTCCACCATCTGCACCCGTTTCTCTAGGCTATCTCAGTAGTTTATAGCCACTTCTTGGATACTTCTGGGTTGTTTTCTTATCAGCTCAGCTCTATTTAACACAATATCTTAAGCTTTTGTTTAAATGATCTCACATTAGGTTATTAAGAATTCGCGAAAGGTGTAGGTCAAGTTTTTTTCAAGTTTAATTGATATAGATATAGATAGATAGAAATAGATATAGATTATATAGATATATCTTCTGTTACATTTAATGGAATTTGATCCAGCTATGAATGATGGTTCATCCACAATCTGGTAAAACAATCTGTTAAAATCTGACAAAGGATGTAGATTATGCACTGAACTGCAGTCTGTAGTTTCTTGAGATATAAGAACTAAATAAAGAACTATATTTTCCAGAATTAATCAAATGTCTTAAAAGCATTCAAAATATCAAAGAGACTCACAAGAGTGTTTCCTATCTGACTGTGCCTGAAGACTCTGTATCTTTCATTATCTCTTCCCATGGGTGATTTCCCACGGGTACAATGGGAAGCCCTCTCATGAGGCTGCTCTCTGCCCACACTGCCAACAGCCACAAGCATGGAATGCACTCTGGGAACATTTCAGAGTTGAGCAGCACTATACTCAATTATTATAGATGCAGCATACTGAACAAATCCCCCCCCCTTTTTTTTTTTTAGCTGGATTTTTTTATTTGTTTGTTTTTTACTTCCCTGGATCTATTAATTTTTCATCAGATTGAAAACCAGTGAAACTAAAGAGCAGAGAGACACTTTTCAAGCCTTCATCTGATCTGATACTCTAAGCTGATCATTAGAACAGTGGCTTTTTCCCTTGACTTCACTGAAATCTTTAAAAGTTTGATGGATACCATAGAGTAGATACAGCTAAGGCAATATAATAATAATAAAAAAAGATCTTCCTTTTGCATTTTGGAGGAAGCATTTGTTGGAATTACCATTGAATTTATAAAGCGATTTCTGATTGGGTAAATGTGTTCATACTAGACTTAAATCTCTTCCTAATGCCCCCAAAAGTCACAGTGAAAAGTACAGTAATTTAATGATTATAAGCCGCACCTTTTTCATTGAAGAATCCAGCCTACCCCAGTAGTGCAGCTTATATTCAGGTGCGGCTTATTTATGGACAAATCCCAGGGAAATGCCAACCTGGAAGTGAGAGCCGGCCAGGGAGGGCACCTGGGGCTGCCTTTAAAGGCTTCACTGGTCTATGAAAACTGTTTGCAACTTGAGCGGCAATCCCAAATCCCACTGGCATCGATTCTGTTACTAATTTGTTACTCTGTTACACATGGATCCTCACTTTAAAAAAAAGAAAAAAAAGTGCAGCTTATATTCAGGTGCAGCTTATATATGGACAAATCCCATGGTCTACCCGGCTGAGATGCGGCTTATAATTGCGAAATTACTGTAATAGTGAGGATTTATAGAGCTCATTAACAATTATAAATACAGTAATTTCACAATTATAAGCTGCACCTTTTTCATTGAAGAGTCCATCCTACCCCAGTAGTGCGGCTTATATTCAGGTGCAGCTTATAATTGTGAAATTACTGTACTTGTAGGGTAGTAAGGTGAAAAGAACTCCACAGGTTTCTTTTAAGACTCTTCATGCTAAGTTCTTTATTAACAACAGGGAAAAAAGAAATAACAAACTTATATTTTCTTCTTTCTTTCTCTCTCTCAGCTAATTCAAAGTGAAGGTGTTAATTAACAGCCAGAGTACAATCTTTAGTTACTGGATTAATTACAGAAGACTTGCTGTGGGTTTTAAATTCTCTTGGGTTATTTTTAAATCTGGTGGGCAGTGGTGCCATCTGTTTTGTGAGCTGATGTTTAGCTTCTACTGAAATCATTAAAATTTTGAAAACCACACTGCCTGATATCAAGGTTCATAAATAAGTGGTGTTTTTTTTAAAAGCAAAATATGCTTGTATTCTACTGTTCACATCTGAAACAACACTCAGTGTACCTCCCACACATGCCATGGGTAAACAGCTGGTCTGGAAAGGGAAAAATGCACACCAGTTTATCCAGATCACACTGAATTTCCAGACACTTAAATGAAATTTACACATGTAGATCTTACTGTTACAGAAGCTTTCCAGGAAATAAAAATCTTTAAATAACACTGTTTTTAAAAAGTCATCAATTTTCATGTGATGCTGGAAAAATAATTTATCAGTACTGGCTGCTGCTGTTAACTTGGCTTTCTTTTTAGCCTCAGAGGCCCATCTGCATTCAGCTCTGTATATAAATAAAATCTGATTTGGTAGGGAATACTGTTGAGCACATATTCACCACAACTGCCCTATGGGGAAAAAGATACCCAAAAGCAGATTATTTGTAAATTACTCCGTTCCTCTCTTATTCTGAAATAGATGTCTTTTCATTTATTGTTAAAACCCCATTGGATGAGGTAGTTTTCCATTTGTATCACTGGCAGGAATCTGACAGACTTACAGAGATCCGAATCATTTCCAGGCAGATTTGCATGCAGCATTTAATTTAGGATTTTCAATCAATAGAATGTCAAGTTCTGGCTGATGGTCCCTTTAAGTACAATTAGCTCAAACCATGTGCTTGTCAGCTGGGAATTCTTTATCTTTCATTTAATTTCATGTACTTTTTAATGATCTCAGTATTCTCCTATTTTTTAAAAAATAGGACTCATGCCTCAGCTGCTGGCTATGTCAAACATTTTGGCATATATCAGCTTAGAAAATTGTATACTAATTATCTACTATGTCAGGAAGGTTTTGTTTCTTCCTCTAAATTAAAATTTTGTTTATGGGCCAAGAATAAATTACCTTGTGTTTAAGGAACAGAATTTTGTGAGGCTCTCCTAAAGTTGAAAGGTGTTATATTTCACAGTTGAGTCATTGCTATTGTCTAATGCATTGGTGTCTGATAGTCAGTCAGAAAAAGAAATTTATATTTTACCCATCAAGAAACAGAAAAGGGCAAAAGATTATTCTGTAGTCCCTAGGAGGCATGATCCTTTTCCACGTTAGTGAGAAATTATGAGGAAAACTGCCTGTCATCCTATGGACTGAGTAAATCCAGAGAACTGATTGAAGGAGTAAAGGCATGCAAGAAATACAGGAATTTAATATCTTTAACCTCGTTCAGTATTTTGTGAAATAACAGAAAAAGATCATAAGTAAACAACATAGGCTAATAAAAATAGTAAGAGATGCTGAGAAAAGAATAAAATTTCATTCTCTAATCATACAAAATTTTAGGTCTATCTGTTACTTAAAATATTAGGTGTTTATTTGCACACTTTAAAAAGTATGCCCTATGCACTTTTAAAGTGGAGGAAGAAAATCCATCATGAACTGCTCAGTACTGCAGCAGTTACTAAATGGCTGTCTTAGATCTTCAGCTCAATATGTTGTTTTCAGATTCCACTTGCAGGAACAATTAAGTATGCAATTTATGTTTTCAGGTGTATTGTATTTCAGTAGCACTGCTGCAGTGTGAGCCACCCTCACTAGAGAGCGAGTTCTGGAGCTGTATTACACCAGCCATTAAGTGCAATGCCCACTGACATGACAGAGAACTGCTGCTGAAAACAATCTCACTGCACAAAAAGACAAATTAAAGTGATATTTTCCCTTTTTTTTAATTCTCTCACTGCTTCAAGATTAATTTTGGATCTGACCTTCAAATGCTTAGATGTCAAATGCATATGTATTTTAGATTTCATTTGTACAGGGTAGGGAAGTTGCTCTCACTACATTTCCACATGAGAGAGACTTGCAATTTTCCTGATATCAAATCCCTGAAGGTATTGATTACCAATAAATTTAATACTTGTCATCTCCTGGGTAAAAATTCAACCTTATTTTTTTCTAAGGCGATTTCATTTATTATATAGGTAAGTGACAGTAATATCAGCAGCTTGTAAGTGCATTTTCATGAGATTGCACTGTGGACTATTAGGTAAATACAGAGCAACTAAATACTTTTTTTTTTTTTTTCATTATAAGGTAAAAGTTATAGAAGTTAATACCTGTGCAGCAAGAGTTAAGATATCCATTTGACACACTTCAATTTGAATACAGTACAAGAACTCCTACAGATAATAGTTTGTTACACTTGCTTATGGAACTGCAGTAATTTCACAATTATAAGCCACACCTGATTATAAGCCACACCTCCCAGT
>VRYO01000617.1:1139849-1161932 GCA_009812075.1 Sialia sialis | reverse complement strand
TATAATCGTGAAATTACTGTAATATTAGAGGAAGCCTCTCAGGAAAGTAAATTCTCTAACTAAACTCTTATGCTACTTGTTTCTACCCTGAAGCCATGGATTTTGCATCTGCATCAACAGCCTGTATCCCTTGTCTGCATGTCTTACAATACCCTGGATGTACCTTACGCATCGATTACCACTGCATGCATTTCTCCCTCGTTTTAGACTCCCATAACACTTCTTCAAACTCCGGCTTCAAAGAGTCTTAAAATTACTGCTTATCTTCTCCGAAATAATGAAAGGAACATTGTTACAAGTACAGCTTTCTACCTGGTTTACAACCTTAGAGGGTCTAACATGTAACACTTCCCCTTACAAAAAGCGTCTGTCTTTGCTTACTTCAATGATAGTACACGAACTTTACTATTATTTGCAGAATCCAAATGCTGTTACAACAAGTTTTTGTCTATGCTTCCTCAAATGCTACTAAGGTGTTGATAACCCACTGAGTGTCTCAGTCTAGAGAGGAAAAATTCAGTTGAGGTAGGCACACCTTTGGCATGGCAGTTCATGCCATTGCTCTCACCCTCCCAGAGTTGCCCAGCTGTTCAGGTTCTCCATAAGGCCAGGGATCGCAATATACATTCTCAAGGACCTTTCACTGTGGTGGAGTCAGTTCTCCAACCATCAGTGAACTTGGAGATTCAAGCAATTATTTAAGACTTCTTTTTTCAAGTTTCTTTATTGCCTTTTTATATTTCTTTTTTTTTTTCTTTTCCTTCTATCTTTTATGCTGTGCATTCAGTGATTTCCATTCATTTGCACCCCTGAAGAATGAATCATTGACAGGTTGAACAGGGCATGAAGAGAAGAACTTTGAAGATGTCCTGACTTCCCAGTATTGTAGTGAAGATGACTGCCAAATGCTAATTCTGTCCTGAGGAGATGTTTGAAAGTTCTTTAATCCCCAAATGAGAGATGAAGAATGTTAGATAACCTCTTCCTGTGAAAACTTTTATTTGCAATCAATACATATCTATGACACAATTTCTCTGTCACCTTATTAAACTTCTGCAACTGATTCCATTCATTTAAAAAATTACAAGTGTTTCTCCTTTTCCTGATATCTTCGCCCAGCCCATTTGTTGCATTCTTGACTTGATGATATTTTCAAGTATTTACACTCTAATGGTCAGCAACATTACTAAAATTTCCACAAATTTTAACCTTTGGAGTTTTTTTCTGCACTGTGCCAAAGTACCCTTGCATTAGATAGTATCACTTTGAGCTTTCTTTTGAGAGACTGATAGTGTTGGAAAAGAGACATTTTATGGGATTAAATAGAAAATCAATAGGATAAACAACCCTTTTGCTAGCATGTTTATTTTTATTTCCTTATTGTATCTCTCTTTCTGAGAATTGCCTGTATCAGAAAACAGAAGCTCAAAGACTAGTGTTGCAGCTGTACTCTACAGGTTTTGCTAGGGCAAATTATAAAATAGTATGGAAATCACCATCCTATTCCTAGAGTCTCAAAGTAACCTCCACACTTGGTTCATTCAATTTGTAATTAAATGATATAAAGTCTACTCATTAAAGAAATACCCCAATAACATGTTTTTTAAAATAATTAGACTGAAATTAATCTGATTTTAGGTTTCAAATATAAAACATTATAGATAAATCTTAGCCTCTGGATTATTCATAATTGGCTGTTTTGTGATATAAATAAGGTGGATGATTTCCTTTCACCACAAGTTAGATTGGGGAGAATTTTCTCTGAGGCTTTTGGGAGTCACCTTGAGTAGGAAGAAGTGAGCGGTAAATCCTTCATTCTCCTTCCCTGCAGAGATACAAGAGCTAATAGTGTGACATTTTTTTAAACCCAGGTTTCTATCAAGTGGGCTTTCTTGGCAGAAATTTAATCCTCCCTTATCAGTATCTCTAAATCCCTAATTATTTTCCTAAAATCTTATTCCAGAACTGTGGGCCTGATTTGTCCTCCAAGGGAACTATTCAGGAATTTCATAACAACTGCAGAACAGCTACAGAATAATAATGGCAATGGCAGCTCCTACACATACCCAGACTGTATGGACTTTTAAAGGCATATTGAAGTACCTACTTGGATTGGAGAAGACTGATTTGGTTGTGACTGCATTTTAGATGAGAGTTTCTTTTAATGTTTTTCGAAGCTTTTGTTAAAGCTCACAAAGTTTTGGGTCTGAAGTTTTAAACTTCTTTGTGTGGAGAGTCTCACAGCTGGTCTGTGGGCCAGAGAGGGTTAATGAATATTTTTGAAAGGTATTCTATCAATGCCGTTGGCCTGGAGACCAAGAAGAGAAGAAGGAGAAGAAGATAAGCAAGAAGAAACCTGCAGCTGGGAAAAGTATTTTTAGAAAAGTGTTGGGAAAAACAGAGGCGTAGATATTTTACACCAATGAACATTATGTTGATCTATAGTAACCAATGAACAAAGTGTAAACTTTGCAGAGGGTATAAAAGATAGCTGGTTGTTGTAATAAAGGGGATACTATCCTTCTGAAATGTACTGTCTCTATTTGTATGTCACGCCTACCTCTACAGCAACATCTTTATTGTTCTCATATTTTGTCCAAAAGTCAGAATAAACCCATGTGGAAATATCAGTAATTCTCATAAATTATATGATATGTGATAATGTTCAAGTACAGATTTGTTGTAAGGGTTTTTCTATGATGGTACTTAATATAATGAAAAAATAAACATTAAAAGAGGGGCTGTTATGGAAAGTGGTTTACGTAGGTGTTAAGTCTGAGCTATTCACATACCACAGCAATATGCAACTTATCCAATATTTGGGTTCATTCTTCTGTGTAGATGAGGCTTTTTCATGCTACTGAGAATGATTGTATCGTAAGAGCAACTCTACAGACCCCATTTGTGGAACTGCATTTTATCCATCAATATTATGTGTGTCTTGAAGAACAGAAGATTGGAAGTCCTGTGAAAAATCTTTTGAAGACCAAAAGCTCAGAATTAATGGGGCAGAAACATAAATCTTGAATATTAAGTCTGAATCTGATATGCTATATAAATACTGTTTTTACTTAGAGGGTGTGCGTACACTAAAGAGGGTGGAGTGACTTAAAATTGCAGTGTTGAAAAGTCACAAGATTTTGGAACCAAAGACTGACCAGGAATAAATTGGCCAGGTGTGTATTTCCGCTATGCAGCTTTAACCCAGTGCTCTCAAAGGTATAAAACTCGTCATGAACTTGACAGTTGCTGCAGTGGCTGCTAATTCTTCCTGCAAGAACCATAGTACTCTGTTTTAAACCAAGGTTTTTCTTAGAGGCCTTCCCAAGGCGTCTTATGAATGGAAATAGGGGGTTGGAGTGTTGTCTTAGGACTTTAATTGTTTTATTGTTTGATTTTTCCTGCCATATGCAGAATAATTTTTTTCCTGTCTTTCAAGCTATGACTGAGTTCTTTTCTTGCTTACAAGTAGTCAGTGCTGGAGAAGCCAAATAATTCAAAATAAATAATTTAGTAGGCAATGCTTGGCTTGCTTTATTTGCCCAGTATATAAAAAGCTCTCACACTGTTTATATTTCCTCAGTTGAAAATTCTCCAAGATCTGGACTGAACCAGTGTGTTACTCACAAATTCAGCATATTTGTTATGTGTTACTTTATACTCAAGCTGTTGTAATGGGTCACCTGAGTCACATTGTTTCACTTTCATAATTTCTGTTCCATGATTGGATGCCATAAAGGGTATATGTTGCTTTTGCAAAAATGAGTTTTGTTTGGGGACTCATTCTGTTATCTAGTCAGTGAAATCAGCTACTCCAAATGCACTAGTGTGGGGCTGTGCCTGTGCCAGGGACTCCGTCGGGAGTCATGACTAATTAGTTCAGGAATGCACTAATATCTAATCAGCCTTTAGTCCAGATCTGGTTCTGACCACTCAGCTGAAGCACCCTTAGGAGATGGCAGGAAGAAACAACTTGTAAGTACTCAGATCCCCAAGTCTCCTCACAGCAAAGTGTCACCCAGGATGTCTCCAGTAGTGCCACTGTCAGGATCACACCGGGCCCCAAGGAGCAGTGGGACTTAGTGAGCACTTTCCACGGCTGCTCTTTGAATTTGGCTGTTATAGGTGTTCCTTCATAAAAGGAACATAATTCGTTGCTTTGGTTTTTTTTGTTCTAAATTTTGGTCAGAAGTTTTTGGTATCCTTTGCAAACGTCCCATGGGTCAGAAGGAACCCTGACTTGAACTATGGCTTTTTTAAAGTTTTAGAATGCATTTGGGAAGTGTTAGTCTGCTTCATTCAATTAACTAAACTAAAAAATTGTTCTGTCCACAAGAGGATATAATGTATTAGTTTAAAATCTATTTTTTATTCTTCATGTCAAATTTTATCATATTTCTAATAACTGAACTCTCCCATATCCTCTTATATTTACCATGCAGTCTGAACTTACAGCAGGAAACTGCTCTTGGACTTTGTTGAAGCAAAGACCAAGAAATCATTCATTTCCAAAGTTGAAAATGTTGAGTTTTATTTTAGGAACTAACTTGTGTAATTAGAATTCAAACCTATTACTAACACTTAATAAAAGTGAATGCTAAAATCTAAGCATGCAAGAGGCCTATTGAAAAAAAGAAAAAGAGTTTTTCTACATATTTCTTCTAAATCAATACATTGTTAAAACATATTAATAGGGTAATAGCTTAGAGTATGGGTATTCTTCTTCAAGAAACAATCCATGTACGCTTTCTTTAACGGTTATTTCTTCCTGAGGTGGGACAAATCTCTTTTGGACCATTCCTTTATAAACTGTGTATTGTCTTAATAGGCAGGACCTGAATTCAGGGAACCTAACCTTCTGCTTTATCACTTTTAGTAGCCTCTCTTCAAGTTTCATTGAAATACTTGAAAAACAAAGAAGCAAGCACTTAAACTCTTTCTATTGACTGGTTTTTTTTTTTGTTTGTTTGGTTGGTTTTTGTTTTTTGGGTTTATTTATTTATTTATTTATTTCCAGTGGGATATACTCGGTTGGATAGAATTTCGGAGAGAATCAATACAATATGATAGCAGATAATCTTTCTCTTCTGCCTCAGCTCTTCCATTTGTCAAAAAAAAAAGAAAAAATAAAAGATCAAGATCTCTGTTGTAAAGTGCTTCAGTATATACGAATGAGGGCAGTTACAAGAGTACCAGGTATTTTTATTACTTGCTTTAAAAAGAGAGTTAAAAAAAGAATACAAGGATCTTACTTATAGAAAGATCTTATACAATGCTTCTAGACCTAATCCAGCTAAATCTTTCTGTATAAGTCTTTATATAAAGAGATATTTTCTGTTTAAACATGATTTTCCTATTTAGTTTTTTTTTTATCTAATGATATAATCCCAACATGTTTCCTCCAAATACAACTTAATACTTAGTAATCTCCTTTTCCTTTACATTCTGCATTCTCTGTAAATCTTGCTTAATTTTGGACAAATTGTTCATACTTTTTTCACATGCATCTGATATCTACAAGAAAGTTTCAAAATATTGTTTGCATTTATGAAAAAACCTAAAATTTTCTTGGGTTGTACTTCAGGAAGTGTTATTCCTTTTGGTATGCAGGAGTAATATTCTTTCTGAATGATGCAAGGAAGCAGGTAGTCAATTTTCTTATTTCTTTTAATCTTTGTTGACATGAGGTCTCTAAAAGAGATCTTTTAGTGTTCCATATTTCATATTTAGAGAAAAGGTTTGTAATCATGCCACTATTGGAAAACAAATTTTTTTTCTAATTAGAAGTGGATCCTTAAAAAGATCTGAGGAAGTAAAATCGCGGCACAATTACTTTGCACAATTGTACATAATGGACCAATGAACTGAATTTATTGCCTTAAACTGAATTTAAAATAAATGGCATTGTACCAACTTGTACAATATGTGTTAGTACTGACAACAAACAAGAGAAAGTAACATTATCCATAGTATAAATCATACACAGGCTTTTTTGAACTTGAAAAGACCAGTATATATTTGATTAACTTTTTTAATTTAAATTTGAGATTCATAGATAATATAAACTATGGAATAAATAAATTAAATTTTTCCATTTTTTTCATAGTCACTGAAAATGCATTGTCCAATGATTTACTTTAAACATATTTACAAATAAGTTGAATGATCAAAATTTTAAAACTAAATTCTTAATGTATTAAGGTATGAATATGGAATATGAATAGACTTGGTAAATTGATAGGTTGATTTTTATTAGATGTAATCCCTTTGTGCTTCATACATGATTCTGAGAGATCATGCTCATTCATTTTTTTCATGAAGTTTGAAACATTAATGGATTTCTGCTGCGTGGAAAACATGGTAAGCTGAATTATAATAGAAATGATGTAATAAATCGTATACCAATTAGTGTTGTTTATATATGAATAGACACATTGCCTTGTCAATGCCTACTTTGATATCTAACCTTTTAGTTTGGGAAGTTTCTCTAAACCTTTGACTTAGGTAGAGAAGGCTGTGCTGCAGTGCTCTTCACTGCAGTAGGATCTGAGACAGTGTCCAGACTGGAGAGATGCTGAGGCAGAGCAGTTGGGACTAGCAATATTCTTGCATTCATTCACTGCAGGAAGTACGATGTTGTCTTTTTAGTATATTTTCTGAAATACTTATTTGCTGTAATTTTTCCCCAGACTCTATAGTAAATCCAGGGACAACTTCAATTTTTGCTTTGATTTTTTTTTTTTCCCTTCCCCCCTCCCCTTCTCATACTTTTCCATTTTTTCCATGATAGCTTTGTGACCTCCATGCACTTAGTATTCTTCCTCATAAATAATGTAAGTACAATCCTATACTTACAGTAGGTTTACCCAGATACAGATGACTGGATATGTTTGAGGCAAGTATCTTGCATCTGACATAGATACACCCAAATAAACTCTCCACGTTAAAATTCCTCAGGATAAGAATACATACTATTTTTTGCCTTCTGCAAGAACAGGGAGTAAAAATGTTCAGGAAACTGAACAAGGGACCTTTTCAAAAGTTTCAAAAACAATGGTCCAGGCATTCATGAGAGACAGACTCTATTTTGATTAAAAATCAACTCAGGTTACAGAAGTGAAGTTTACATTCTCCATCCTCTTCAGTTTAGGATTCTTAGTAATTAACACTTAGGGATCTGCAGTTTAGGAAAGTACTCTCTGTGCTTTCCCTTGCATCAGTGAAACAGGAAAATAATTTCCAGATTCAAGTCTTAGATGGGATTTTCCTCTTGGGGAGTGGATTGTCTCCAGTGATGACAGAGGGAGTCTGAAATTAGTATGCATCCTAGCATGCTAATTTTAGTCCTGCATCAAATTTGCCTTCCAAACTGGGTGTACAGAGAACAGCTCATGTCAAAACTACAGATCTAGTTTGTACCTCACACCTTTAATGAACAGGATGCTGTTCATCAGATGAGTCAGCACAGCTGTTCTGCTTTGAGGGGTGAAGCTGTAATCTCACTTGGAACTACAGGAGGATCTCTAACATGATGCCATTCTGCTCTCATTTGGGTTTCTGGTTTTCTGTTTACCCATCAGTTCAAACTGGGCTTCTTAAGAGCAGCAGGCCAGTGCAGGCTGCTCATTACTGACTGCCAATCATCTACCTGAGAGTGTTACATGTGAGGAAGAGAGATCTGGTTCTAAATCAAATTATTATTCAGTGTTACTGTCCTTTGTTCTGGTTCCAACTGGAATTAATTTACAGTAATTTCACACTCATTAGCCGCACCTGGTTATAAGCAACACTTCTGGGTAGCTGGGAAGACCACGGAATTTATCCATAAATAACCCACACCGGGTTATAAGCCGCACCTTCCCCGCCCCCCCCCCATTTTTTTTCCTTTTCTTTTTTTTTCTCTTTTTTTTTTTTTTCAGCATGGATCCAGCTCCAGCCAGCCCCGCCCTGCCTCAGGCCAGCCTGCCTCGCACTTCTGGGCTGGCATTTTGCCAGAATTTGTCCATATATAAGCCACACCAGGTGAAAAGCCGCACTTCCAGGGTCAGCTCGAAAATTCAGTCAAAAAGGTGCAGCTTATAAGCATGAAATTACTGTAATAGAATAAATAATAGAGAAACTGAGTATATAGGTGTAAGTCATTAAATGTTTCAAAGTATGAATTTGACAGTGCTGTGTTCTGTGGAAGGATCTGATTTGATTAGAACATCAAAGTTATTCTGTATAAAAGGCATCTTGAAATTACCTTTTGTGAGATTTAATTTGTTAAAGGCACAGTATGGAATGCTGGGTCCTTCAGGAATGATAGAATGTTGTTAGCTCACAAAGTTTCTACTTCCAAAAGTTATGACATAGATTGGCTTGTTTGGCCATTTAGAGAGAGGTAAAGGACATGGGGAAACTAATGGTACAAGCAAACTGGAAAAGCTGTAAAATATGAAAAATGAAATTATATTTGCCTGCTCTTTATCTGTGTTTAAAACCAGGATATATCTATATGTTTCATTAGTATTAAAGTCTTTTTCAAGAGTAAATTAGATGGAATGAAGAGAAACTTAGCACACATTGCTCTTATTTTTTCAGCTGAAACCCACACACAATTCCACTATGATACATTTCAAAGACTTGCAGAAACACATTTTTGAGTGCTTTTCCCCTCTGAATGCACAGAAACACTTTTATCAGCACTTTCTCGCCATGCATAAAACATTGACATGAAAACACAATAGAAGATCTATTGTAAGCCTTATTGTAGCCAAGAAATATCTTTGTAGTGCAAAGGATTAACAATCAAACCAACCAACCAACCAACCAACCAACCAACACTCCTTTTTTGTTCAATTCTGTAAGGGAAACCTTGATCTATCTGGCTGGATTCAATCTGGGCTGGGAATAACGGAATGGTGCAGACCTTACCTGCTCCAAACATGCTCTTGTAGTTCTGGAAAGCTGGTTTATTCACTATAAATGTACCAAAAACTGGATCAAGTTGAATAGTAAATATGTGATGTATGGAAAGAGAAAAGCTCCACTGGTTGGAAGTGATCCTCTGAGTTATAGATGATGGTTATGACTTTACTGGTTCATTAAACATTTATTGGAAAACAGAAAAAAAAATCTTATGAAGATCCATATCTTTTTCCTTTTCCCATACATTTTATTCCTGTGTGTGCTGGCTGAATTTTTAACTCTGGACTTGTCCTAGTGAAGTAGCTAAAAAGGATATAATTTGACAAGATTCTGAGATATATTATATTTTTTAATATCCTATTAATCATTCGATATCAATATAAATACTCTGGGAATTATAGTTTACAAACAGCTGCAGGATAAGACCAGAGTAGCATTACTGAAAATTAGTATGACTAAATTCTGAAAGCTCAAAACCTCCCCAGCCTACTCTGTCACACTGACTTCAAAAAAACCTGACAAACAAGAAAACAAAAATCTTTCACCCTAGCAGTAATATACAGTTGCAGAAAGTCTGTGAAGTTGAATTTTCCTTATAAACTTTATTGGGGAAACAAACAAATATGAAAATTATTTATGTGCTTTTAAAAATTATTTTGTATTAGGTTTTGCTTGATACGGAGTTGCTCATATTGTTTTCTTGGAATAGCCAAAACATTTCTGAAAGAGAAAGCTGATTTGAGGTTAAGACTGGAAGTCAGACATAGTTAAATCCAGGAAGTACATTAATAGATTCTAAGATTTTTTTAGGTTCCTCAAATTTGGGATTTGATATTAGGATTTTAAATAATGCTAATCTGAAATATTTTTCTGCTTTGTTTTTCTATAATCATGACTAACTAAGCTTCTAATACCTGTCTACATGACATTCAAAGAGTTCTTTGACTTAAAAATTCCCACAGAACAGTTGAGGTCAAGAAATGGAGCACAACTAAATATTCTACATTCTTGGGGGAGTAGTATTACACAATTGCAAAGTGTTCATTGGTTCGCGTTATGCCTTCTCCACAAGGATTCAGATTGCCAAAACAGAAGAGGGTCGCAAATTTTAGCCTTCTGGCACAAAAAAAGACTTAATTCTTTATTGTCTGACCTCTAAAATAAAATCTATCTTTAAATAAAACCTACACTTCATATTTTATTGCTTGGTTGGAAGGACTTCCTTTTGACACGTTTTGTTCTTTTATGGCTGCAAGGGTTTAAAATTACATTTTTAAGCTTTGGGGACAGGAGTTATGCAGAACTTTTTTGTTATTGCATTTCCTAGCACTTGAAAAAATGTGTTGAGACTTCAGAAATGTCTGTCCTGTGGGATTTACTAAAGAGCAGCAAGTTACTTAATAGAAAATGTCTGCTAGTCCCTGAGGATCTTTTTCTATTACCTACCTCTAAATGAATGACTAACGTAATGGGTTAAGCTGTTCACCCTTGATACATGACTGGAAGACTTTATGAACTAGGAGGAACATATTTTGATTTCACTGTTGTCCTTCCCTATCACTGCTGTTGAATTCACTGATGGAGAATTCTCTGAACTGTGAGAAGCTAACAGTGTTGTTCTGATTCTCTTTTTGCTTAACCTCCATGTGTCCCCTGCATAATTCTGCATTTTTCCAGCATCAAATCTGTGACAAGATCAAAAATCGATCTAGTCAGATAGCAAAGATGTTATCAGCTAAAATGTAAAACTAGAATTTTAACAAGAAAATTCAAAGGAAGAATTCTAAACATGTATATGCATAAATGAAGATAAATGTATTGGGTTGCCTTAAGGTTTATAGAATATGACTGGATTCATTGATTTTTGTGAGGCTCCTCTATACTGACTTTGAAAAACTTACCATGCAAAAATTATACATGGAGAATATCTTTCACAGAGACCTGCAAGGATGCATTTGAATATATCCAGCCATCTTCCTTTCCATTTACATGTTCCATTTAAAACTGTAAATTACCATTCAAAGAATGGGATTTTGACTTAATTCTTATGATCTCAAATGCTCAATTATGATTAAGTACTTTAAATTAAAGCTCTAAAACAGCAATAGATGTATTTAAAATGATACACAGATTCCAGTATTTTGCTTCTGATGAGAATTGCTTGCCACAGAAACTAGGGATGACATACGGTTGGAGTAGCTGTTTGCTCTGATCTCACCTGTATTATCTCCGGTGCAGGTTAGAGTAACCTCTTGTTCCACTTGCAACATTTTGTAACATGTTGTCTCTAGTAATTTCTGAAGTAACACACCTGAAACCTTTTTCATAACAATTTAAATGGTGAGCCAAGGCTGGTAGAAGCCTGTCGTGGTCAATTCTATATCAAGAGAGATTTTGACCATCCAGAGAATTATTAAATAGCCTGCATTACTAGCTGACTGCATTTTTTCTGCTCTTTTTCTGAGTATAAACTGATAACAGTATGAATTACCCCACTTTATTTTCTGTTTCTCAAACCTGTGGAAAATGCCAGGTTTGCAATGCATCACAATCCTTTTTCTCACTCCAGCATGGCACACAGATATACTGTAATGAGCAAGTGCCTTCACAAAAAAGAGTCCACTTTTCCAGCAGCTGGATACTAAGCACAGTATGATAATCCACCTTAACAGGTGTAGCATATGCTGTGGAACTGTTCTTCACAGCCTCTAAACAAAGTCTGAGGGGAAGTGAATCAGATTAGCTGAAAATTCTGTTCTGGACACTAAATAAACACTGCAATTAGAGGTTCACATGTTGATTTTAGAAAGACACTAGATAGGTGAAGTGACATTCAGACTGTACAATAGAGGCAAATGCAGATGTCATCTTTAGAAGCAAGAAAAATCATAGTCCAAGAGTTGCAGAGGAACTTTACACTAAGCTGTCACTGCTCAAGAAAGATAAGTCAATGGTGAACTCAGTAAATTGCAGCCAGTGTAAGGTGTGCTTCACAAATAGGGAACAAAGAGAAGAACAAATGGCACAGGGCTCTGCAAGATTAGAACAATTGAAATTGTTCTCTTTTTTCTCACAGCTTTATGCAGTACTGAGCAAGATCTGGGCACTACCTCCTGAGGAGAGTCTCTTTTGAGACACTACATTCATTATCAAATACAGGAGAGGTTGTTGTTCTTTAAAATGTCTATACAAGAACTAACAGAAACCTCAAATGTACATGTGCACACTTTCTAACAGCACTGCTGGTGATTACAAGATATTAGTTTAAAACAGAGAGGGGCAGCACTAAAATAATGCAGCTTTTTTTTTCACCAGAATTTTTTTTTATTTTTAGTCTTCCACATCAAAAGTATTGTTGACAATACTAAAACATCTTTTTATTTAAGAAAAACAGGATTTGACAAAAACACAAGCTTTCTAGTTCTTTTATTCAGTTTTTAAAAAATATTTTAGATCTAACTGTTGATTTACCATCACTCATTTTACTGCAAACTGACAGATATTATTGTAGTTCAAAGTCCAGTGTATCAGAAATTATGAAATTGAATCTCCTTGCAAGCAGAGCACATTCTTATGACTTCTAAACTCACAGCTCTGTGTTCAGAAGAGAATAGGCACATGGGGCTGTCTCACTGCAGCTTTATTGAACAGCATAGCTGACTTCTATAACGCAAGTGATGAATTAAAATGTGTTGGCTTTTAGTTCCAAATTATTAGATATTTCAGAATGCAATTTACTGCTTGGATGCTCGAGTATTTTTGTCTTGAAAAAGCAGCATTTCCAGAGGTGCTGTTCATGAAAACCTCACCTTGTTGAGAACCTGGTATGTTTAAGTTTCATTAAGGAAAAAAAAAGTCTCCTTGTATATATCCTAGGACCAGGAGATCCCGGTAAGATACTGAGAATCCTAATTAGAATTCTTCTTCCAGTTGAAGAACATAATGGAAAACATGTAACAAGAATTCCTATTTTGCATGTCACTGTCCCATCTTTCAGCCTGTTTTCTATAAATGCATAAAAGAAATATCAGTAGGTGAGCTTGTTGTGCTAGAGAACTGGAATTATCAGCTGATAAAACCCAATGACTTGCACAAGTGTGACATACTTCCATTATAAAGTCCCAAAGTGCAATTTCACTCAAATTTGCAGAGCTATAAAAGGAACCAATACAGACCAACAAAGACCAGCGCTTGTACTATCAACATATTATTTTAAATACTTGACTATGATCAGTAGGAATCATAGTTGATCAACATGTCTGAAAATCACTTTTATTTGCATGCTTAAATATCAATGTCTTTCATTACATTGAAAGAACTTGAATTTACAGGCAAGCTTTCAGTGTAATTCTCAGATGTGCTTATGTAGCATTTAGCTGAATCTTTAAACACCTAATACTTGTAAAAATATGAATGTGTCTGTATTATGTAACTTTAGGGATCTTAGCAAATCTTTAGAAGAAAATCTCTGCTCTTTCTGCAAAAAAGAAAGAGAAGTGCCATCTTCATTACTTATATTGCCTCTTCTCTGTAGTTCATCTTCTTAACCTGCATGTCTTCAAACACAAATTATTTTGCTTATTTAACATATAACAGGTTCCTGTGCTAACAAAAAACCACAAGGTTGGACCATGGTGCTCTCTGGAATTAGCAAATGACTGTGTAGATATGGAAACAGAATTTATTAAATTCAGTATTAAAGGCAGAGAGGATTTTACTCCATACTGAGGTATTCAGTTTCAAGAAATAAGGCATTTCTTTAAGGGTCTGGAATTGTTCTGAATCACTATGTAGCACAAAGCATGTTTGAGTGAAGTGGTACAAGAGAGAGCTGCAGAGTGACTTGACAAAATAAAGGGATTGTTAGGGTATTTTTGAGCCTTCTCCCATCAGACCATTAAAACCACCGAAGTGGATCAAATGGTTACATAAAACAGTAGAACTAATGGAGTGATTTTATTTGTACTAGAGCAAGTCCACTATTACATGCCCTTTGACTGCTTCTAAGTATCTGCGTAACTTTATAGGAAAAGACATTTTCCAGCCCTAAAAAAGTCAAATGCATGTTTCTTTTTCCCACATTTTATATCCAGGTTAATTCCTGTTATGCTTCATTTTATCTTTTGAAAGAAAGGAAAGAGACCTGTAACTAAATTTTGTGAGTAGGGAAGCAACATTTGCAAAGGCAGCCCAGGGAATTTTATTTTCATTTTCCAGAAGTAGGAATGGGCATGGCACCCAAGAGAGAATTCTGTGTATTTTTGTAACAAGTAGCACATTGGACCTTGGCAGAACAATAAGCAGCTGCCAGAAGGATGCTAACAAAAGTAAGGGGATTTGTGCAATGTGAAGGTATCCTTGGAGTTCTGTACATTTTCAGCAAGGCCAGCTATGCAGTCTCTACTTCTGGACTCTGCACCTGATGCTGGTTATAGTGGGGAGCAGGCTCAGTCCCGGGGAAGTAGCAGTAATCCATTTATGTGAGCAGTGCAAAGTGACTTTTCTTTTCTAAAAGTACTGCCTAGAATGCCTTCCAGCACTCAGTGCTGAGACTGAGACCACCACCTTCTAATTTTCCTTGAAAGGGATGATGCCAGCTGCTTTATCTCACTAGAGTCAGATTGTGTAAGTCAACTTTAAACCTTTCACATGGTGTAATACTCTTCACTTGAAACAATTTTAACTCTATGAGTACTTAGATCTTGATCCTCCTTCCACTGAAGTTACTTGAAGTTTTGGTTACAGGAGCAGGTGTGGTTCTTGAAAGGACATGGTCAGGCTTCAGAGAGTTGGAATTTACCTTATAAAGATAAATTCTCGGTCTTAGCCTTGAATCTCTGGATCCTCACGGTAGATGCTTCCTGCTTATCAGTCTGTTAGGAACTTTTTTTTCCAGGATATTCCCTAGACAATGTCTGACCTCTTGAGGGATAATGATATGGGTGATTTATGGGGTGTTTCTGATGCATACAAATATTCTCCAACTTGTAAGCTGGAAAAACATCTATATAGTTAATTGAAAGGGAGGGAGTTTAGTATCCAGAATCCAAGATGACAAATGAACAATATTTATTGCAGAGAAAAACACTGGGCAATATCCATACTGATTTTCACATAGGCCAACGTAGTTTATCTATCTATATCTATATATATCTAATCTATCTATATCTATATCTATATATATCTATATCTATATCTATATCTATCTATATCATCTATATCTATCTGATGTATATAAGTAAAAAAACATTCTCTCTCTCTTTTGCTTGTTATTTCTTTTAACTACATTCTTGTTTTTATGGTAGTAGTAAGTTTGGTCATTCTTTCAAAATGAACTCTTCTTGTCACTGCCTGTTGGAACAGCATTGAGATTTGAGAGACTGAGGGATATTGCTGCTTTATTCTGTAATATTAAATTCTTTTGGGGACATAAGCTAATTTTTATCACAAGTTTTTGGGAAATAAAATTGTAGATTGATGAGTTTTCCTTAGGTTATTATAAAAATTTTCATGCAAGAGGCCTTAAATATATTAACCCATAAATATTAAGGGAAGAAATTTTATTAATTTTAGTAAAGTGATTAAAAAACTATTTTAAAAATTCATGAAAGGGAAGCTAATGAGGATATCTCTTTAGAATGAAAAATGTAATTTTTGGCTGGGAAAGGGTACCTTATATACATACCCTGGAGTTTTGAAGCCTAATTTGGACCATAAGCCTAGGTTGAATTTTGATATATGAAACACCAGGCTTATTCATGTCTAACAGCATGTACTGAAAAAAGCTTTTTTTGTTGAACTCCCTTCCAAATGCACTGTAGAAAAAGTTTGCCTACAAGTTTAGCATGTGGATGGATATCAGTACAGGTGACAAATACTGCAGGAAACAACATTCATCACCTGAAATATGAGAGACATTTGTTTCTGTCCTTCAACTCCATGGCCTGTAATGGACTCCATTGGAAATCACTCAGCAGTCTTAAACTGATAGGAAGTTTGTGTTTCAACAGCCATCATTTAAAGGACAGGCATAAATTAACTTGTATCCAGCTGCTCTTGTGTTAAATAGTGACCAGATCATAAAGTGATTTTAGAAAGCAGAGCTGCTAATGTATATGCATTTTTAAAAGCTACCAGCCAATGTCAAACATATGAAGAACTACAACTACTTCTTTTTATCACAAGACTAACTTCCAAGATTTATATTCCTTATTTGACTCAGTGTAATTTGCACATATCACTAGGAGAGGTTATTCTCAAAATAAATTGTTTCTTCTTTGTGTTTAAGTACATTAGTGATGTTTGACTAGACATCAAAGTTTGCACAGTGTATTCTCTAATGCTGTGAGCTTGGCAACATTTCTATCAGACTGGCATTTCATTATTTTAAAATGAAAAGCGGAGAAAGAAATTAGCCTTTAAAATATAAATTTTAAAAACCTTCCGAAATTTACAAAAGGCCATCAAACCTTGTACCTGCTCTGTTGACTTCTGACCCCTTCTGACAGAGCAAAACACCCTTAGATTAGTAAGTATGTAGAACATTAAGTAATTTAAGTTTTCAAGTTTTACTATTATAAAAAGACCCAACACCTGCACTTCTTTTTTGAAAAAGAACTAAAGCAGCAAATGTTTAACATAACTGAAAGTAATTATAAAGGAAGGAACATAATTTTCTTGCTAGAAGGTAGGATGCCCTCTCCATGTTGTTGTATATTGGCAAAATTTTGCCAGCTCGGATAGTACCCTGCCAGATTTTTGTTTTACCATCTGAGAAGTTGGCTTGGCAATGCAATACAATGGATCATAAAATCAAGGTTCTCCCATCAACAAAGGCGTTCCTTAAAATGCCTAAATACACAGAAGACTTCCTTCTATACACACCTCAGTGGTTTGTATTTAGGCTCACACAAGGGCTTGTCAATTTTATTCCCTTCTGTGACATCTACTGCTATGAACTAGAAAAGGCCTTGTCTGTGTCACCATGAAAACCCAAATCAGTTGGTAAGCCAGCAGACCATGATCACCTCATACCTTTAAAGAAATTATGGCAATTCACATACCATCAGTGAAAGCAGTAGTTGTGCATTTACCAATGTGATAATCTAATTCTTCAGGAAAAAACATTTTTTCCTTCATATTAGCATGAAGTTCACTTTTCCTCCAAATATGTGAAAATGAGGGATGTCCTAGTTTGGAGGACAGGTGTCTGCTAAGAAAGGCAGGAGCCTCTCTTTGAAATGGAGAATGTAAACCCCCTCCCTCCAAATTATTATAATTTTGAAATTAAGGGGATCTCAGGCAAAAATATGGAAATTAGGAATAACAGTTCTTTACTAGGGAAATTAAAATAGAAATACAGTACTACAAAAAAAGAAAACCTAAACCCTGACAAAGTCAGAATACAACCTGACACCCCGTCAGGAAGGTGCTGGTAGCAGTTCAATTAAATGGTGGCTGTAGTCCTTATGCAGTGTTAGATGTGGTTCAGTTGAAGCAGTGGTTCTGAAGAAGGGTGCAGTTTCCCTCTGAAGATCCAGTGATGATGTGGAAAAGTCTGGTTTCTGCTGGAGTCCAGGAGAAAAGAGGCTGCCTCAGTGTCCCAAAACCCCTGGTTTTATCTTGGTAAGAAATGTTGGGCTCTTCCCCCTGGCTGGAGCAGCTTCCAATGGGATGAAGTAATTTTATCAGTTGTACAGTGGTACTCAATGGACCATTAGCAGAAGATACCTCCCTGGAGGAGGAAGTTGTGAAAAGATAAAGAACAATGCCCCACCTGGTTGAAATGGATGGCCCATTAGCAGAATAAGTCCCACATAGAAAAGGATCACTGCCCCCACTTTAAACAGATGGTGATAGAATAGATACCTTTTATCATGTATTGTAACCCAAGACAAGTGATTAGGTGGAGAACCGAACTACTCAGAGATAATGGTTTCAAGACAGCAGAATATAGCTTAAGTAGCAGGTTAACTTCTTGAATCACAAATTTCATATATAAAGATGTTACTCCCTTCTTTTATTCTATTTCAGATGTAAAAAGTAGAAATATAGATGTTTAAGTTCTTTGTGACAGTTCGCAGATGCAGATGGTTTGTAACTAATTTTAGGGTGCATTTTCCCTTCAGATGAACAGATTCTAATGTTAGAATTTTCATGATACATGATACATGATAGATAGAGTTGTCTTGAGAATCAAAAATTATTTATAAAGTTGTAGGTCTGCTTTGGATGGAAAACGGCAGAAACATCCTCTTTTCTCCATGCTAGTGCCAACACACAAGGATAAAAGATTTCTCAATACCAGCGCCAGAAATCTGTGTGTCATTGAATGCCTGTTTTTACATGGTCTGTTTGAAGATTAATTGCCTGTTTTGCAATGAAAGCTTCTTGTCAGGAAAACCTCGTCCCAAATGCTACTTTTCCAGATCATTACCTATAATATAACCACATACACAACACAATGATTATTAAGTAACCTCATTTAAATACTGCCATTTCCAAGGAAAAAAAACAAACAAAAGATTGCTCTAAGTATTCTGCACTCACCATCATGGTTACAGTTGACTACTAGGTATTTTTTCTTTAATCTGTCCCCCATTACAGCTGATGCAATGTAAGCTAAACACAAACTTCATTAAAAACTCTGGGACATTTTACACAAAAAATGCCAACATCTGTGAGGAAAACCGGGTAAATGAATAATTTAAATTATTGCAGTTTGCGGATGCAGCACATGTATGAGATATCTTGGTGGCAGTATTCATCATTACTCAGAAAGAATTTTCAGTGCCAGAAGTTTGAGAACATGATGGAACTGACAGAGAAAAGAACTGAAGGTATATTTGATCAGAGCAATTTTGATGATTTCAGAGCTCACAGAGAAAATGCAATGAATTTCTTGGCTTTGTCCTCTAAACATTTTCCCACATGAAAACCCTTGCATCTTCAACCAGCTCCAAAAGCAGGAGATTTCTGTGCACATGCAAAAGTCCTAATGAGAGCAGCCTGGCAGGACACAATCTTCACCTGAATGCTGAAAACCATATGGCTTTGCAAAGCAGGCCTGCACCAAATCAGCAAAGAGCACTTGAAGCATTTTTATTTGTGAACACTTATTATTTTTATTTGTAACTACGTCAAGCACAAAAGAAGCAAGCTTATATTACCTGTAATGTACTGTATTAATGTGATCACAGTGCTAGTAATGACCAATTTTTCTTTTGCAAAAGTACTTCTCCAAGTTGTTTGCCAAAAATGTTGAAGTTTGGCCAAATCTTTTGATAAAAATTGTGCAAAATATATGTTGCATTATCATATCATCTTAGTCTAATGCCACTATGTACAGTAATACTCAGTGGTTTTATGTGATGACATATATATATTACAGTAATTTCACACTCATAAGACGCACCTGGTTATAAGCCGCACTTCTGGGTAGCCGGGAAGACCATGGATTTTGTCCATAAATAAGCCACACCGGGTGATAAGCCGCCCTTCTTTTCTTTTTTTCTTTTTTTTTTGAAGTGAGGATCCATGTGCAACAAAGTCATGAGTTAGTATCAGAATTGTGCAAGCGCAGGGTTTGGTGTCAGGTGCTCAATTTGCAAACAGTTTTCACAGAACGGCAAAGCCTTTGAACGCAGCCCCATGCGCCCTCCCCGTGCCGTGGGCCCCGGCACTCCTGCCCCCGGTGCTGGCTGCCCCGGCTCCCTGCCAACTCAGCAGCGGCGTCTCACGGGTGAAGCCACAGGAAGGCAGCTCAGCGAGCTGGCTGTGTGAAGCTGACTCGGCGGGCTGGCTGCCTGCTTGCCAGTGGCTCCAGCTCGCCACCCACTCAGCAGCGGCTCCGCGGCAGCTCCCTGCCTGGCAGCAGCTCCTTGGCAGCTCCCTCCCCAGTCGGCTCACACTTCTGGGTTGACAATTCTCCAGAATTTGTCCATAAATGAACCGCAACTGGTGATTAGCCCCACTTCTGGGATCAGCTTGATTCTTCAGTGAAATAGGTACGGCTTATCAGTGTGAAATTATTGTAAACATCTTTAATAAATCAATTGTTGTCTACATTTATTAAAGACAGGCAAATACTGCAGATCCTTATTTGTGCTTTTCTTCTCAGTATTCAGGTCTAGATATTTATACAGTGTTGTGCATCTCCAGTAAAACACTTCATCAGCACCAAGAACTCACTCAAATGGACTCTCATTTCAAAAGATACATATTTTGCTAAAAACAGGTTCAGCAGAGCCTGTTTTTACTGTGGGTTAAGCTTCGCCATACCACCCTGAGATTGGTAAACTAGCTCAGCTGTAGAGCATAAAACTGTTTATAACATCAGAGTTGTGGGTTGGGTCCAGCATTGGGTAAATGCAATGAGTCGCCAGCTGCTCACCCAGACACTCCTTCACTGCTTCCTCTCAATGTGGTGGGGGAAGATAGGAAGGTGAAAAAGTGGTGAGTGGAGATCACTTACCAATTGCCATCACCGGGAATTAGGCTGGATTTGGGAAAAGCAAATTTAGTTTATAATAGAGTCTGACGCTAAGAAACAAAGAGAAAAGCGAAAACATTTTTTCTGACCCCTTTTCCCGGGCTCAACTTCACTCCATTCCCTGTGGCCCCCCATACTTGCACAGGGACACCTAAGAAATACACAGGAATTGTCTATAAAGTTAAAAAAATATTTCTATGACAATGTGGCTGCACCAGGAAGAGAGAGATCAAGGTCTCAGGTTACCCATGTCTCATCTGAGAGTTATTCAGTCTGTTTCATTTTCATAACTCTGTGACAAAGTAAAGCACAAGTGTGGTTTTGAATACTAGCATTATCTTTGTACCTCTGTATTGGGTTTTCATGATGTAAACTTCTTTTATGAGTATTTTAGGAATCTGACTGTGTCTAAAGAGTGAAGAAATCTTCATTGCTTTTGCATCATAACATTAATCCAGGCTGGATACTTTCTAAAAGTCTCCCTTACTCTAAGATTTTCAGTCATTTATTTTAAATAAACTTTGCTATGGAGCTCTGTGCCAAACCAGCGCTGCAGTATTAACTGGTGAATATGAGAGATTATAATCTTTTTTACTATATGAGATTGCATTTAAAGTCATCTTTAGCTGCTAGTTGCTTTTTCTTATCAAATGGAAATATGACATTTCAGAGGCTGTTAATTCCAATTATTTCATGTCATGTTCTCTCTCTGATGCTGTGCTTAGTCATAAACAAGGCAGGGAAAGTTAAGCCCACAGGCCTGAAGCGAAGGTTAAGCTCAACCTCCATGGAGTCTCTAAATCAAGGGAAAAGTTATGATTTAATTTGGGCCATTATTCAGCAAAGAAAATGGGCACTTAGATTAACTCAGTCTCATGAGTGTAACTTCAAACTCCTGAGTTAGAGCAGAACTGCTGAAAGTGAATCTCCTTTCCTGCTTCAGTCTATGACCTGCAGCGGGAACATCAATGACAACACACAGCAGCCACACATGGCTCAAGGTGCAGTGCTGGGCACAGGAGGAGCTTTACTGTCATAAAGGGCAGTGGAACAGCCCCAGTGTTGGGAAGCAGCTATGTGACCCCTTTTGGAATGCAGTGTTGAACTTAGTGCCAATGCTTTACTGAAGTGAATCTTGTTTCTAGGATGCAGGCTGAGTCCTCTCTCTGTAAGGACCATGGCCAAAGTGCACAGGGATGGCAATTCAGCTGAGTAGATGATCCTGGGTTAACTTAGTAGCACAGCTGAAAGTGTGGTATTGTGCTGGTTTGACATTGGCCAAACGCCAGGCACACACAAGTCATTCACTCACCATCTTCTACCACAGCTGGGCAGAGAAGAAAAAAAAAATTAACAAAGGGCTCATGAGTTGCAATAAGGACCGTGAAAAAAGTACTCTAAGGGCAAAACAGGTTCAAATTTAAAGGTATAAGGTAAATATATTGTTAACAGAGTCAAAGGAGGATAATGAGAAGTAAAATAAGCCTTTAAAACACTTTTTTCCCCCCAGCCCCTCCCTCCTTCCCACTGACAGTGCAGGAAGACAGGGCATGGAAGTTTTGGTCAGTTTGCCATTTGAGACCTTCTTCTGTTTGCTCAGGGAGAAAAGTCTGTTCTCTGCAATGCATCCCTCCCACAGGCAAACAGTCTTCCCAAAACTGTTGTGCATGGGTCACTCATCC
>VRYO01000617.1:1122326-1139043 GCA_009812075.1 Sialia sialis | reverse complement strand
CTGTTTTGATTTTCTTCTTAAATATATCATCACAGAGGAGTTACCAGCCTCTCTGGTTGGGCCAGCAGCATGTCCAACTTCAGAGCCACCAGGGATTGCCTCTGTTGGACATGGTGGAAGCTTCTAGCAGCTTCTCACAGAAGCCCCTTTTTTTGGCCCTCTCCCACTTCCAAAATCAGGCTGTGACAAATCAACACAGATAGGTAATGAATGAAAACTAATTAGGTTCTAACTGCAATTGGGCCAGCAATTGCTTTAATCCATACTAAAAGATATAAGTAGGAAATTATTTCTTTTGAGTGTGATACTTTGTAGATCATTAGAGTAAGAGTTAGTTTCCAGGACAGGAATTTAGCTGGTAAGGGCTTTTTCTTTATAATAGAGTTAGAAAAACAAAAGAAGGTTCTCTAGTTAGTCACTACTATTTCAGCTTTTTCCTTCTAGCTGTTTTATCTGTTTTTAGGCAAAAATGGTTTTTTTACTTTATGAGTAAGGAAAAAAAGTTAGGAAATGTTGTTAACTCTTGTAGCTTTCTGGAAAGCAGTGTATTGCTAAATGCAGAGGTTTTGAGGGACCAAATTTGAATCCAAAGAAAGAAAATTAGTGGTAGTGTGTACCTAACAGAAAAATTTTAGCACTTCATTTAGTAAACCAGGGTGGAACTAGTGGCTTTGATTTTGTTCAATTTAATCACGTGGTTTAATTACTCTATTTTACTTTTGTTCAGCAAATATTATCAAGTCTAATGGGCCAAATTCTCAGTGCTTAAGCAGTAGACATTTTTTCGGTTTTAATCTGATTTTTAAGGAGTAAAATGAAGTCTCTTTATCAATAGAGCCCATTTACAGTGTCTGTTTTTATTAGAGCCAAAATCTAAGGATTCTTGATTTTTTAAATTCAGAGTTTACTGTTAATATTAAATAGGTGAAGAAAGCATTTAATGGCTTTTGCATGCTGAATACTGCTACTGTTTAGAAATTACAGTAATTTCACAATTTTAAGCCACACCTGATTCAACCCACACTTCCGGGTAGCTGAGAAGACCACGGAAGTTGTCCATATATAACCCACAGCCCGAATATAACCCGCACCTTAGTTTGGCAGGGTACACCTGCAACAAAGTAATGCCGTGGGCCCCGGCGCTCTTCACCCGGCCCGAGCTTTACACAAACCTGCTAGCGGAACCACGAGCCCGGCCGGAGCTGTAGCCTCAGCCGTAGCTGGGCTGTTTCACGCAAACATGGTAGACAAACCGTGAGCCGGCACTGAAGCTGTGGCTGCAGCCAGAGCTGGGCTGCCTTACGCAAACAGCGGAGCACTCGGCGATGGCAGCGTGGGGCGGGCGTGGGCTGGGGGTAGCACAGGGGTCCCGCAGAGCTCTCCTCGCCAGGGTCCTGGGGTCCACGGGGTCGGAGCCCAGTAGAGTCGCGGTGGAGCTTGGTTGGTGTTGGCGTCGGGCAAGGCGTGGTACCGCGGGATGTGAGCAGCGCAGCCGGGCAAGGACAGGGGCAGCGACAGGAACAGGGGCGGGCAGTGCTGGTGGTCCCGGGCCCGGCATGCTGCGCTGCTGGAATGGCTGCTCACCGCGCAGCTTGGGGCCACGGGTCGCCCACAAGCGCTGCCCCTGCTGCTCCAGGCTGCAGCTGGCGAGGGGCCTGGGGATGGCACAGCACTGCTCGCCCTGAGTCCGGCCCGGAGGAGGATGAGCGGTGGCAGTGGGAGGAGGAGGAGGTGGAGGAGGAGGGGAGCGCCCATGGCACGGGGGCGCCGGGCGCAGGTGCTGCACACTCGGCTGAACAGGCTCCACCTCATGTGCCTTTAAACGCAGCCCCAGGAGCCCTCCCAGTGCCGCGGGCCCCAGCACTCCCACCTGGCTTGCCTAGCCTGGCAGCAGTGGCGACCCGGCCGCCGGCACGCCTGTCCCTCTCCCTGGCAAGCCTGCAGCTGGCACGCCCGCCTGGATCCTCGGCGGCCCTGCCGCCAGCAACCCCACCCTGCTCGGCAAAGCCCGCTCCCCACCCACCCAGCCACTGCTCCGCGGCAGCTCTCCACCCAGCTGGCTCACACTTCCGGGTTGGCATTTCGCTGGGATTTGTCCATAAAAAAGCCGCACCTGATGATTAGCCACACTGCGTGGATTCTTCCATGAAAAAGGTGCAGCTTATAATCGTGAAATTACTGTAGTAGTACTCTAGACACAAAAATTTCTCTGACTTTTTGCAAAATTTTCTTGGATCCTTTAGACAGTATATATGGGAAGAAAATATTTTAGTTGTCTGAAATTTGCACTGTTTCATGTGACATAACTGCAAAGTGTTATTATTATTTCTAGTAGTGGTATGCTACTTCCAATAATAACATACTAGACTACCATTTTGTAACAGAAATAATAGAATCAATAGGCAAATAAATGGTATTCTACTGGTGTTTTAAATGTGTAGTTTTGAACTAGACTGTGTAGAGTCTAGGAGTTTTTTTCCCCAGTAAGGCAACTAGAACAGTAAATCTGATTGATAATGTAATTTCAAATTGTATCACTTGTATCTTAATATTTCATATGTGGATACAGCTGCTATCCTATCTTGGCAAACACACCACCTTTAACTTCTGGAGACTTATAAGATAGACCCAATATGAATATTTTATCAGTTTAAATCAAACTTCTGTCTTTTCTAATTTAAATGTTACAAATGCATTGATTGTTAAGCCCCTGAAATGGACTGTAATACCACCAAGATGAGGGAGAACATTGTAAAAGCTTCAATTTTCTACTGTGCTTATAAAGTACTTCAAAGAAAAAGCAAGTGACCTACATACCCCAGCAAAGCATCTGTTTAACTGACCTGTACAATGAATAAAAAAAGAAATACAATATGGATTTTTAAAGATGGAATAGAAGTTACTTACAAAAACAGAGGCTTTTAACAATTTAGGTGATATAAAGATATATCGGTTTTTGAAATGGTCTGGCTATTCATAATTTATTAATCTGAGGTGGCTAAACACCCACTAGATCAAGTGAGGTTTTTTTTAACTTATGAGTGCTCAATAGGAGATGAGTTTCTGAGCTTACAGATTTGAGTACTGGCAAAGCAAATATGCATTTGCATGTGTTAAAATTTGTACTGGTTGTGAAAATTTACATATTCCACACATCTTTGCCTGCCACCATGTGCCTTGTGGTGTCCACATGGTAATTGTGTTTCTACATGGTAAGTAGTGTCTTGACTGAAACAAGCAACTGCCATTAACTTTCTTTATTGTCAAAGGCACCAAAGATTCTCCTTTCTGTCAAAACTCAAACCCAACTGATAAACTAAAGCAGGTATCAACTAGATCCAACAAACACTGGATCACTTAATGGAATAGTCAATAATGGCCTTTGTGCTACTGGAAAGTAAGAGTGAAATGGGTGATGAACAATCATACATAACTTGCTAATGATGGATTTCTGTATGCAAGCATTATTGTTGGATTACATGGTGTTCCCTCTTTCTTGATAGAAACAAAGAAAGTTTGTTAAAACAGTGGAAATTATAACGGCTCCCATCTACAGAGCAAAACAGTGAAAAGAACTGGTATTCAATGTTAATGACTGAAACAAATTTGTTCTCTCAAATAGTTCACAAATCTGGTTTCTATTGTATCTATGTGTGTATAAAGGATGTTATGTGTTTGGTCCTGACTATTATTACTGGCATTTGTTTGGTTTAGGGCAGTATTTGTAATTTCTTCTCTGAGGTCCTGTTATTGATTCCTGGCACCCTGTGTTTGTATACTCTGTGTAGTTCCGATAGGTATTTTTCAACTTTTCACTCCACAGCATCTTTCTTACGGGATTTCAGAAGAAAAAGCAATATTCTAAGATTTTTTTTAAGACAAGTAAATTAGCAGCATTATCATCTTGCATTTGTCAGAAAAGGGTTGCAGACTGTCAAACTATACTTCTTTGATAGCTGCTTATTTGATTTGCAGTCATTCACTTATTTTCTTTGTGGAGGTAAACATGACAGTTGTACTGTTCTTATTATAGGGCAAAAAGCTCTGAAAAAAATCCACAGTGATATGCAATTATGTTCTCTACTGTCCTTGTGCATTTATTGCTCTTTGTTTAAGTTTTTGCTAGAAGTTATTTTTCCTGGTCTCTAACCTATTTTGTGTAAAAGTTCCTTTGTTCAAATTTGACAAAATAGGCTCGCATTTAAACACATTTTTTTCATTCCTGTTAGTCAGCATTAGTACCAATTTCCGTTTTAGAATTTGGAGTCAATCTAAAACAGACATCCTGCTAAAAGGAAATCTTAGAATATACTTTTCCACACCTTTAAAGCTTATTTTCTGATTTTTTTTTTAAATTTTGCCTATAATGTGCTAATTTTTTTATAATTAAGGCATGTTTAGTGGTTCTATTCACAGACTCCTTTCCTCAAAATACCAAACCCAAGGAGCTGCTGCCATTGAAAGTGTGGGGTCCCATGCTTTCCTTTATGGATCGTGACATTTTTAAATTTATCCATTGTGGAATGAATTCTAATTTTTCTTTTTAAAGAAAACAAACAAAACCTGCTACAGCAATTGCTAAAACTTCTTTCATGCACAAGCCTTACATCAGCAACTTCTTCAGAGGTGGCAGTTGCCTTAATATAATGAGACACATTCTGCATGCTTCTACTCTAAGTGACATTGAATTACTGGGATATTGGCAAGCCTGTCCAGTAGACACTCAGCTTCTCTTCCTCTGGTTCTAGTTCACTTCACTTGTGCTGAGTCTTCTGTTTTCTCTTGTCATTTGAGAATCTCCTATTCAATGAAAACCTTTTGAGACTAATTAAAAACAAACTAGATACTTTCTTTGACGCAAACATGCAATAAAGAATTGCACTGTCTCATTAGTAATAAGGAGATGTCTGCCTTGCCAACTGAGGTTTTTGCAACTGATCTTAGTGTAGTTATGATATTTAACTACTGTGTATATTCAAGATTGCTTTTTTGGTATTCTCCATGCTACTTTTCTTTGCATTCACCATTCCATACCAATAATTACTGCTGTTTAGGTAAGGTGGTGAACAAGTGCTTGACAAGTGCTGAAATGAACCCTTTCTCTTTTCTTACAGTCATTTGATATACACTAATAGGATAACAACATACAGATTTTCATAGTCACATTCTGAGTTCTTGTTGATGCTATGATGCTGGGTGCTGTAGATACATGGTACTTGCAGGTAGGGTGGGTATAGGTGACTATCTAGATGTGGTACAGTACCATAGATTTCTTTGCCTTGTGTCCAAATGCCTCATTTTACTTTTATTTGGTTGTTTTTGATTTTTTTGTTGTTGTTATTGTTGGGTTTTTTTGTGGTTGTTTTTGCTTTTGTTGTTTTGGCTTTTTAAAACAAGGAGGCTCGTAATATTTTGTTTTACACTAACCTGTGACAAAAGAAAAACATGCAATTACTATGCAGGGAGACTGCTGAGCTTTCTTATATTGCAAACCAGCTTGCTTTATTTCCGTTACCTCTACTCCAAGAGTGCATCTCTTCGTAACAGTTTGGCCAGAGGAGAGCTGTGTGTGGAGGTCTTCAAGAAGCAAGTCACCATAATCTTTTGTTCATTACAGTCTTTCTAGTTGCACAATTTTCAGTGCATTCCTTCCCACCGGCCATTAGTCTAAAATTACCTGTTCCTTTTGACAACATGCTACTTGTGTTTGCTTCTTATGATTGTAAAACACTTCCTAGAGCCATTCTGAAAAAGAACTTTATCAATTGTCTGTTTCAGCTGCTGAGATGTTACTGCTGTGTGCCAGCTAGTATTTTTTTAGCAGTAGGAAAGGGAACATGAGTACATGAGGGAAAGAGGGATTCATATGTAGTAAAAAGTAAAATAAGTAGAAAATGTCAGCTTTTGAGGGAGGATAAACTTTTGAAGCCATGTTCTGTTCAGATTTGCTGGATTCCTGAATTTCTGTGCACACAGTGAACAATGAAATGGCATATTTTACTCTAAATTATTCATCATAGCTGAAATGAAAATGCACTGCAAAAAGCTTGAGAGACACTAAGCAATAAGATTTAGTCAATAATGGTTGGGTGATAAACTTGGAGGAATCCTTAAGAAACACCAAAATGGGCTGTAAATTCCTGTTACCAGACAAAACCAAGATTCCCATGCTGCAGTGCTGAACATGCTGGAGCAGCACTGAAAATACAAGAATATTAGAGATTACCAGCTAAGTATATAGAAAGATGATAAATTACTTATGCCACTCTTCTTATAGACAAGGAAAAAGCTTGTATGTAATTATGTCAGAACATCTCATCAAATTTAGCAAATACATCTTATAATACTACTATCTGGAGTTTTCTGATTTTTTTCACATGAAAGCCTGGGCTAATTTTTCCCTAATGGAATCCTCTCCTGTTATCTCTCCTTTCCTCATCAGTTCTTCGAGTTTTTGCTGTAAACATGTGCCTTCTGCCTTTTTATTTGTAAAATATTTAATTTTGCAAGCTACGTGGGACAATAGTTTTTATTATGAGGGGCTGTTTGACGCAGTGTGGCATTTTATGCCAGATGGCATTATTCAGTCTCTACTTTAATACCAACAGCCTTCTAAAGGCAAAGATGTATTTAAGATGGAAATTTTTTGGACATACTGAATAGAAGACTAAAGTTGAGAAAGTTTAACTCATATAGGCAAAGAAATATCTATTTCTGCCTGTGGTATGTTTTGCACATTGGTATTTCCACTGGAGTTTGCATATAAATACCTTTATCTGCTTCTCATCTCTATACAAAAGCATACTTTAATTTGATGCATTATTGCAGTTAAAAATCTTGGCCAGTTTATAAATCTGGCAAAGCACTAATCTTCAGATTTGGAAAAGAGTATTTTCCTCTCAACTTTTTGATTTTAACCAATTAATCAATCTCTATTGGTGTTACAGGCTACTGCAATCTATGATAAATGGTACAGGTGACCTTCTTGAGGGAAGAAAAGTGCTGCTGTAATAAGTGAATATTCACCTGGGTTAATGTTGCTGGTACCAGAATTCTGCAGTGATTACCATAACAGTAACCTGAATGCATGTTCTTCCTAACCACCACATTTGTGTAGGGGAATGTGTGAAGGTGTTTATCATTCACTGAAAGATTCAGACTGGTTACACTGATTGAATGTAAGACGCTGTGACTAACGAATTCATGTACAGAGGTTTTGGTGCTAGGATGGAAGAGGGAGTGAGAAGTGATGGCAATTCAAGAAATGCACTTACATCACCGGTGTTTTCGGCATTTAACAGAGGAGACCTACTCCTTTTCTTCCAGCTGGTGTCAAACAGTGAATATTAACTTTATCCTTCTGGAGTTAGGACCGTTGACAAATATGTCTCAAATTAAATGGCGGAATGAGGCATTCCTGGCAGCAGTGGCTGATTATTAATATTGTGGATCTGCACAGGTGTTTGCAGGGGATGCTCTTGCAGGCCTATGTTGCACTAAAGAGGAGAGATAAACCTTCCAGTTCCAAAGCTTTTAATTGCTGTATCCAGCCTCGCAGCTTCCTCAGCTCTAGATCTTTGAATCTGCCTTTCAGTTCAGCCTGAGGAGTTGTTGCATATTATATACCTCGATACTAATGCTGAATAAATAGGAGCCATTTTTGCTGTATCTGCTTGGATTCTACTTACCATTTTTCTTTTTTGCTCTTTTGAGTTTTCTAGAAAAGCAGAAAAGAGAGTTTTTCTTTCCCCCAAGTCAATGAGAATGCATTTCTACAGCAATGCAGGGCATAATTAAGGTCAGAGTTGAGTTTTGAAACATCTTCCGATCTTGCTCTCAATCTTGGAGACACCATTAATGAATGCTATATTTGTGCTCTTGCACTAGTCAGGTGTTGACATTTAGATTTCTGTTTGATTGGGGTTTTTTACCCCCTTCAAGTGACAGGAAGGTGAGGAGGGAGCTGCCTGTTGCACATCGATGAGGTTCCCTCTCAGTCATCTCCTCTGCAAGCTGAACCGGCCCCGTCCTGGAGCTGAGGTGGGGTGGGCTTGCAATGACTCTTGGCCAGGACACCCATGACCCCAACACATTCAGAGCATGTCACAGGTGTAAAAATGGGTGCAGATAGGAACAGAACTTCCCAAGTGAGGCTATTTTGCAAATACTTCCAAGACTAGCACTGGAATTTGAAGGAGTACTTAAAAATCAAGTGAAGTAGCGAGTGCACCAACTGGCACTCATTGGTTTTTGAATTGGACAAGGCCAAAAAAAGACAAATTGCAGCAGAGACTTGGCCACATTGTGCTGAGCTGAATGGCAAGTAGCTGGCAGCAGGACACACTAAGAGCAACATGCCTGAAGGTGCTGGGACTTGGCTGAGTACCCCTTGTATAAATAGCCCTGCTGAGTGGCAGGTCACAAGAGAACATGCTTGCGTTAGTGAGCTTCCAAGCATTAATTACTTTATAATGACTCAAATTAAAAAAATGATTGTAGAAGTTAACATTTGTAGCTTTTCTATGGTGCAGTAGCTAGTAGAAAAAGCCCCCATGTGGCTGAAAGGCAAGGAGTGTCATCTGTCAATCTTTCTTGACAAACAGAGTTTAAAAAACAATCCACAGTGGACTAAAAAAAAAGAAGAGGCAAAGGAAGTGAAACTACATAGGTTTTCTTTAATCATGTGCACTGTGGGGCCTACTGCTAACCTTTTAGACTTTAGCTATGCTTACACTAAAGAATCTGATTACCTCAGTTGGAGATTGGAGTCAAACAATGCTTCTTTGCCATGGGATACACAGATGCACACAGTCCATCCAGTCAATGTTTGCAGCAGAAATGAAGTTCCACCTCATGGCTCAGTCCTTTTGTCTCTGAGCTTGGTTTTAAATGTGTGATCTCTTTATCCTTTGTTATTCAATAGTACAATGCCTCTATATGTGTCAGGATTAATATTCATAAAGTGCTCTAGGCAAATTAACTATCCGCATCACCAAATTGTCATGTCTGACTTCCTTCCAACCATTAAAAAGAATTGACTCCTCAGTATTTGACTCTCCTGCATGCCTGCTTTGAAGTAATATAATGCACCTATTTACAAGTGGAAACGTTAAGTTTTTGACATACACAAGCATATCCATGTAGTAACCTTTTTATTTTGTTACTCCTCAAGTGTTACCCTTGTCTCTTTGAACCCTGTGAAATGCAGGCTGCTGGACTAAGATAATTGCTCTTAGACAATTCTGTTTTATTAACATGCACATCAGCACTACAGTCCAGTCCTGCTGAGGCCTTGCTGCAATATATACGAGAGGTACATGCAGAGCAGCAGAGAAAAGCCCTAAAATAAGAATTCAAGAAGAATTCACATGCCTGTCAGCTTGCTTGCTTGCTTTCTTTTTCTTTTTTTTTCTTTTTTTTTTTTCTTTTCTTTTTCTTTGTTAGGCACATATCAAAACTCTTCAATTTACCAAGCAAATGTGAAGCCCTTAAGAGTATAAACTAGTGGTGAAAGTAGACTTTCACACTAAGATTGTAGAAAGGATTTTCTGTTCTGCAGATTTTCTCATCCATGCATATTAGAGAACAGATGTTTTATCCACTGCCATTGGCAAAGAAATCCACCCTGTTTAATCGTATTTTTATCCTGTGACTCAGCAATGGCTGTGCTATTGTATCTCAGCATTCTGTTTGACATTGACTGCTTAATCTCTGGCATAAAATTTAGCAAGTCTGGTAAGGTCAGGTCTTCTTAAATGAACTTGCTATTTCTTAAAAGTTTCCCTCTTTTGATGGGGCACAAGAAAGCGGTGGAGCAAGAAAATTAGTTATTGTAATATCCTTGTGAAGGTCTTTCTCAGCTTATACATTCCTTGCAGAACTTCTCATTACAGATTTTACATAAGAGATGCAGTCTAGAAAAATGAGCACAGACTTGATCTTTGTCATTCTTTCAGATACCATCAATCTGCAGTGTTAAATAGTTATGTATCAGTATTTATCTATATTTTTAGTATGATAAATTTTAAAAAGCACAGATTTAAGAGACTTAATAAGGGACACAATCAGGAGCACTAATAAAAAATTATTCTGCAATGTTTAGACTGTGGAGAAACCTGCACTGGTTTGCTGCAGGATCTCACATGCAGAGCATATTCAAATGAAAGGACTGATTAGTTAAACCAGGATAAGAGTATTGCTCTTACAATGAATAATGGCAGTGAAACAGTATCCTAACATTATCTTTTCATTTCATTATGACCTTTGGCTCAAAATTACAGTAGATCTTTTAGACACAGCTGGAAACAACAGAAATTTTAAGTGTATATGAGAGGGATTTTTTTTTTTAATTAGGGACTGATAAAATATGTAAATATGGGATTTGAACCTTTTAAAGTTCCTATAAGCACAATTAAAAGTTTGACAACAATTCAGATCTGAAACTTTGGTCTAGCTCTTTTTTCAGTGGAACTGCCTTACCTGTCTTTTTTTTTTCTTCTTTTTTTAAAATCCTGCACAGTGGAATTTAGTGAAAACTGATCCAGTTATTTTCTAGATACGTAATCTCTTGCTTTCTGTTAGTGTAGTATTTCTCCAAGGTTTATCTGAATTCAAATATGTTAAAAATGTTTTGACCAAGTTTAAGACCAAAAATAGTGTGATACACAGAGGTACGTGGAAAAATCAAAGCAAGCGTAAATTATGATTAAAAAAAAGACATTATTACTTTATTCCCCACCCCCAGAAAGTCAACAAAACCTATTTTATAGAGAGAGAGACCAGCATGAACTGAGTGCCTAGAGAAAGGCAAAGCTTTACATGGTGCTTGTAAAATTCAAGGCTACTTTGAAGACTGAAATTTCTTTGATCTATGGGTTTAGCAGGGAAAGCATTAGCAGCATGCCAGGGTCTGGGTAGGCAAAAAGATTTTGTGGATATCAGCTGTACTTTTAAACCCAAATTCACTTACTTGCAACTAAAAGAAGTGCCAAAAGACATTGAGTTAAAGTTTACATTTATTTTAAAAACTGATAAAATTGCAGGCGCCTAAGATTTAAGAGCAATTAATGTTAGAACTAGTTCCCTTAATCTAGTTCACTTTACTTAATCATGACTAGAACTACTTAGTAATTGTAGCAAACTGCAGTTTGTCAGCACAATATTTTCAGTTTTGCTGAATCCCTTGTAGGCAGTAATTTCAGTTTTTACTGCAAGTATTTTAGCCATTTCAGAACAGAACTCAGAAAGGATTTCCTAGTTAAATTATATTGCCTACTTAATACATTTTATAAGCTAGTATAAATTGGTTTTCTCTTTATTTTATCTCTGTGAATGTTATTCCAAAATGTCTAACTCTTTTTGCCTGCTTCAAAACCTTCTATTAATCTCATAACCAGTGTGGATTAGTTTTGTTTTGTTTTGTTTTGTTTTTTGTTTTTGTTTTGTTTTTTTTTTGGCTTGGATGATCTTCTGTCTTTTACATGTTCTCTTCATTTTCTTTATCACAGTTTTATTTAAGAGTGGCACTGAACTTCCAGCCTGCAGCTCTCTTTGCTTCTTTGTTTCTGCCTCATAGAAGAAATTACAGGTTATAGTTTGAGTTAACAGGCTTTTCTGTTATAGTATTCAAGATAATTTTATTTTTATGACTTCATCCTTTAATATCACTTTTTAAGTTAAGAATTTTCTATTTATTTGAGGTACTTTTAATGCCCCTAACTCTGTATTTAAGTAGGTTGCCTAGATATTGTCTGACCTGATCACAGTGAAAGCTGAAAAGGAAACTGTAGGCTAAAGTTGGCCCTATAGCTGGTTTGATTATTCTCAGTAGCTCCAAAGCTGAGCCAGGTGGTACCCACAGTATTTTGTCTCATGTTTCCTTAGTGGAACCTGATCCACACTTCTGACCAAAAAACAAATAAATTGGGGTTTTTGATGAAGAGGTAAAGACTTCTGAAGGAGAGCAGATTTCAGAGGAAAAACATCATAGTGGATTGAGAATTTCATGTATTTGCCAATGCCTGATAGAATATCACTGATATAAACAGATCTGCAAGTCTCACTCTGGGGCCAGTATTTGCAATTCTAGTTGTGGTATCTGTGTAGAATTCCTTGAACATTTCATTCATTTTTTAATAATAAGACTCATCAAAGCAGAACACAAAGCTTTCTCAGGTCATGAGCTGTCAGTGTGTGCATATGGTGTAATCCCATCTGCAGTGGTGGTAATCAGATTGTCACATGAACTGGAAATGATGAGTCCACAGAAAGTACATTCATGTGCTGGAAGGTTCTGACGATGTTGCCTTTTATTACCTTTCTGCTTTGGATGGGCAATTTATAAATAGCTATGGAACATGGAAGTTTTGCCTGACCCAGATTGTCATCTGGGTTTGGAAAAATTACTTGAAACGTTACTCAAAATTCAACATTTCTCATATCAAGATGGAAAACTATGTCAGCAGTTCTTATTTGATTTGATATGCCTAATTGCTTCTTTAATTTGTGAAACTATTACATAGAACAATTTAGTGTGGTATACATGAGATAGCTGCATAGGGTTAGGTAACAGGTGATGTTTTGTCCTTGATTTACAAAACTAATGCAATTTGAATCTTTCTGGTCTTCTTTCAGTATTTGTATTTTTCATGAATAAACACTGAAATTAAAACCAGATGTTAGTGTAGAGTTAATCAGCACTTAGCTGCTGATTGTTTTATAATCATAAACCCTTTTCTTGTGCAATACTTTATCACCTTACTCCCTTCAAGCTCCACTCTGACACAATATCTTTGATCCAGAAAATGTGATAGTAGAATTCACCAGACATATTCTAGATAATGAACAAATCACCTGCACAGGTGGTTTCAAAATACACTTTTTATGGCTGTACAATATAAAAACATATTTATTTTCATATTTAGCACTGTAGAGTAGAAGGGTAATCGTTAGCACATCCTGACTGTGCTTAATCACAAAAAGAACTTCACAAAAAGGCACAGTCCTGTTGTGAATCCTGATTCAGATCTTGCTGATGGCACGTTTGTTTTGAATCAGTGATTTAGATCACTTAAAGCAGCACTGTCAGAAAGTATTAGCAGAAGTGGGCTTAATACAGTGTTCTAAAAGTGCAGCTTAACAAAGTTTGATGTAAAGGTTCACTCTTTTACTGTACAACACAATCATTTGAAAAGTGATTCAAAACTACCCAAGCACAAATTGTACTACAAGCTTGTGTGACACTGGTCACTCAGCAAAGGTGCATTGTTGATACAAGGTCTCTGCCTGGAGGAGTGACCCTGAGAGGTGTCCCAGTTCAAGGGAAGATCACTCCTACAGCCATGCTGCCCAGTGGGGAGGATTCAAAAAGGACTCACTGAGGTTGTTGTGTTCATGGAATAAAATGTTGGCTCTTAGTCAAATTGCATATAATGGGAAAGGTGTTCTTGAGACTCCTTGTAACCAAAACTTTCTTTGTCCTTTTATAAATTAGTCTTGCAAAAGCCACATGCCATTCATGTATTAATTGCCTGATCATGTTCCAAGCTAATATATGTTGATGCTCAGTGTGTGACTGCTCATTTGTGAGTTTTCAGAGAACAGATTGAATCTAGAGGAGCCTGTCTATGGCTCAGTTCTTTTACTCCTTTAAATCCTCTAACAAAATAACTCATTTGATTAAGAGGATGAGTGAATCTGTCACAGATCTATAGATCTCTCTGCACATAATATCTGCTATAAAACTCATATAATGAATAAGCTGGTGGAAACGATGGTCAGAACCCACTTGAAATAAATTTTAAGGGTTTTTACTCCACATGATTCACTGTTAACAATGTAGGCCTATCCAGTTAGTGAGCTTTCATGTGAGAAAATAGATATTCTTCTTACTAATAGAATTTCAATTTATTCTTCAACTGGGTCAGTTCTTGGCTACAGGCAAAATGGGTTGATGTTCACTGGGTTGCTGTTGTACAGAGGAAGCTTCAGATTATTGCAAATAGTCATATTGGCCCTTGGAAATGATCAGAACTTCATGCCTTATGATTTTGTAACCTACTAGTAAATAAATAAAAGTAGTTTCTTACTGGGTCATAAATTATCGAAGAAAGGACTCCTGAGAAACAGGTAGGGAAGTCTTCACAGTCAAGTTCCTTAGCAGAAAAGAGCTTACTCCTAGATAAGGAAAAGTAACATGAGAAAAGGAGAAGATTGAAAAAAGATTCTTTACCTATCTGGGCTGGATAGAGAATGCAGGGAGAAAGAAATACCGGTTTTGACGGTGAGCCTGGGCCAAGTGTAGAAGAAATATTTAAGACTTCAAAAATTAATATGCAAACAGAAAGGCCATAAATGCAGTAGAAGCATGGATGATAGCATGTACACATTTATAGGAAAGCGCTAAGATTAAAGATCTCTTAGTTTTAGAATAGTAGGTCTTCCCTACTAGTGCTTTGTTCTTTGCTCCACCGAAGTTTTTCTAAAGCAAAATCACTCAGAATATCTTATCCACAGAGTGGGACATTCAGTCTGGTTCAAGTCCAAAACCCAGATTTAAAGCAGTGAAAATTTTAGGGTGGCAGGGCTGCAGAGATTTGAATTTCGCTAATGGAATTTGCAGATCTAGTGATGTGTATAACATACACATCAGGTTATGAGGAGATGGTTTTTGTGGAAATTGGGGTGGACAGGGAGCTGGCTTCACCAGCATATGCAGAGAGCTCCAGCTTCAAACTGTGGGCCTGGGAGACACCTAGCTAGGAGGAAGGACATCCCTTACATTGTGGTGAAAGTATAGAAAGAAGATTTGTCTCATGGAAATTAATATGTTAACTAGTTTCTTACAAGTAAGATGTTATTCTTGGTTTCGATATATGGTTGGCAGGCTGCCAGCTACATATATGGTTTTGTTCCTTATCCTCGTTATTCATTGGATATTATGCCCTCCACCCCAACCATATACCTCAGTGCTTTCAGGGTTTCAAGCTCTTTAGAGGTGGCCTTTTTGCTATGCAGTTTCTACATTTGTAATTTTTACATTAAAAGTTCTTTGCTTTTTGGCAACTCCATCATTCCTGTCTCTCTCTATATATTATGCCACAGATTCCCTGGCAGGCCCAGTCCTGTTATAGCTGCTCACAGTGGCCATAGGTTTTTCCTTATGAGAGCAGTCAAGTAACAATAATGCCCCAGTTACCTTGTCTGACCTCTGCCTCTGGTTTGAGGAGGTGGTTGGACTAGAGACCTCCTGAGGTCTCTTCCAACATGGTCCCGTGCAATTCAAACTAGGAAGAGAAATATTTAAAACAGTAAATGAAGCTCATCTAAGGAAAAATTTGTGAATTCTCATAGTAGATTATTTGCTGTTAGATATTTTCAAATGAGGAGTTGGCTTTCATATAAAAATCCATCTAGTTTGCCTAAAAATTACACCAGGAAACTTTAGGGCCCTTTTATAATGGGATTATAAAATATTCTTTGTAATAACTCTATAAATACTATTCTCATTCAATATTTTTATTCTAGAGGGCCTTTTTGTATCTTTGATTCTTGATTTTTCCAAAGAAATTTCTATCTTTACGTATTTTATTATGCGCAAAATGCACATTACTGTCTGTTATTTATTCTGTGTACAGTTTGAGAGAGATTGGGGAGCAACTCACATGGAAAATGGACAGAACTTTTGCTAATGTGAGTTAAATACAAAGAATTATCATTTGTTTTTCTCTTGTGTATTTAAATTTACTAAAATGAGAAATGAAAATGTGACAGTATGGTGTGAAAGTTAAGCAAAGGGTGTTTCAAACCAACTAATTAAGTTAAAGGACTTAATGTAGCTGCATGAAAACCACCCTTCAGATTGAATAGGAATTTAAATATGGAATGAAGAACACTTGTTGCTTGGAAGGTAATCTAACTGGATAGAATTATGAAATGACTAAAATCCCAGGAAGCTAACTAAAATAAAGACACAATTCAGACTAAGACATTAATGATGCAATAAAAAAGATTCATTCTGGAAGATTATAATCTACATGTTAGAGAGAAAGCATGATTTGGTGATACAGAACTTTTCTGGCCAATGGGATTGATTTGGGAATGTGTTCTTAGTTTTGCCTCTAGGTGGATGAGGCCTTTTATTCTGTCTTTCTTCTGTTATAGGCTGGTGGTAAAATAGCTGTAGAAAATTGTGCTGTGTCAAACAATGGATATTTTAGTGTAATGCCAGTAGTAATGTAGAATGAGACAATGGAATGATCTCACAGTGGAATAATTGAGAGAAATTGGGAAGAATCTCAGGGGTCTCCAGAGCTACAGGGCCAGCTTGCAAATTTCTTGCCACAGACCAAAACTAATCTTCCAATGGAGCAATGTGTGTTCCAAACCCATCCTCTGTGTTAGCAATACCTAAAAGTCATATTAATTTCATGCAGGACTGTCCAAGATCCTCGGTTTTGTAATTGATGTTTGGTACCCCATGAAGATTATCTGATGCCTCTGCTTAGGATTACTCTCTGGAGAGCAGAATGACTACAGTTTAACTGCTGTGAATAACATTTACAGTAATTTCACGATTATAAGTCACACCTGAATATAAGCTGCACTTCCGGGTAGCTGGGAAGACCATGGGATTTGTCCATATATAAGCCGCACCCGAATATAAGCCACGGTTTTTTTGGTTTGTGGTTGTTTTTTTGTTTTGTTTTTTTTTAGCTCC